>VUQG01005254.1:26341-43205 GCA_015106755.1 Etia nguti | reverse complement strand
AGATATAGAGATATAGATATATAGAGATATATATATATATATATATATATATATATATATATATATATATATATATACACATATATATGTGTGTGTGTGTGGCTGCAGTATGACAGGACGCAAAGATGTGAATGCAAAATGGTCTATTTGTTATTCCACTCTGCTGGGAGGTCAAATAAAATTAAAAACACACACACAGAAGTGCAGTTGAAACCATCCAGAATAAGTATCTAATTGGTCTGCTTCTGAAGACTTATAATCTTTGGAGACCTTATTCAAGGCCAAAGTGGAAATGGCTCATTTTACTCACATACATAAATGAAACCTAGTCTTGGCAGTTCCCATCTTGCCTGCTTCTGTGTTTGCCACTGAGACCAAGGTTGAAAATAAAATACAAGGTCATTACTTGAAAGATTAAATATATGAACCAGGATACAAAGCCAAATGCAGTACATAGCCTGCTTCAGAAAGATGGAAAATATGGAAAGCAATTTGTTTTGCCTTTGGTGCAAAACAAACTTCAAATCAGCCTAAAGCAAAGTTAGAGTGATATTGGATTAAAAGAATTACACTTATCAGGAGAAGATGATTAGGGAGTATAAATTTAATACCACATGACTCTTTTAAGCAGACATAGTTGTCTTAAAGTAAACACAAAGCTATATATATATATATATGGCATTATTGTGAAGCTACTGTACTATCTGTATTAATTAATGATTTGTGGCTCATTATTATCATCACACACCCTTAGGTCTACTAGCTGTTTAGTCAAGAGTTGGATTGCAAAAAACTAAAGAACACTGTACAATGTAAATATTTGCACTGTAATCCTATTAAGACAGTTTTTCAAACACTATAGAGCTGGCAAATGACCAGGTGAACCAGTGTTCTGTTTTCTATGTAATACATAAAGAAAATAGATAAATGAAAAGAGATTGTGGGTTATGGCTGGCAAATTTTAATTTATTTTATAGGGTCTGTTGAGTCTCACTCGGGGACTGTATAAGGGGAAAAAAAACTCAGAGAAGAACCAGGTGTTTTACTGAATATAGTTTATAATCTCTTAATAATAGTAATAATTCTAGAGAACAAAGTAATCACAAAGTCAAAATAGAGTTACTTGATGGGGGACTCCCTCCTTGTTTTATGTTTCTTTAAACCAGTCACATTTGTTGTGGGTCGGCGCAGGATAGAGCTATAGGGCATCACAGTAGGGACTAATTTTGATGTTAGATTTGCAACTGAGGCAAGATGAGTTTTCTCATAAAAAACGTTTTTTTAATCCAATAGAGCTCTATGGAAGCCCGTTTCCGCCACTAAAAAAACAAAAACAAACAAGTATCCACAACTCGAAATTTCGAGTTATTTTCTCGAAATTTCGAGAAACGTAACTCGAAATTTCGAGTTAGCTCTACCAATCAGTAATCTACCTGAACGAGATCACTTTCTTGTTACCCGGAAGCATATTGCGCAGAGGAAGGCGCACTCAAAACCGGATCGCAACAAATTGGCACTTTCGCGAGTACGTTTGCTGATAGTAACGCCATGTGATTCAGCTAATAACACAAGGATTTCATCATTTGTGAAGCCACGCTGAAAAATCTCAGCAGTCTGTGCATTCATGACTGGATGTAATACCGGTAGCTTAGCTGTAGCATTTGTAGCTGAGGGCTTCAGCTTCCGGGTAACAAGGAAATGACATCATTCACGTAGATTACTGATTGGCAGCGCTAACTCGAAATTTCGAATTATTTTCTCAAAATTTCGACTTATTAACTTGAAATTTCGAGAAAATAAGTCGAATTATCGAGAAAATAAGTCAAGATTTTGAGAAAATAACTAGAAATTTCGAGTTATGGATCCTTTTTTTTTTTTGTGGCGGAAACGGGCTTCCATAGAGCTCAGTGCAGCCACCCTCTTGCACAGTCCAAAAACATTTCACTTCCTACTTCTTGTAGGTTGCTTGTTCGAAGTTTATTTTTGTTTTCCTTTAAAGAAGGTGGTTCGTTAAGATGGGAAAATTCAGGTTCTGTAAGTGAAAGTATGGGACTATTTTAGACATATTTAGAGCCAGCTGATTGTTCTCCTAAAAGATCAGAAATGTTAAATTTGTTTGGCCATATTCAAAATACTAACAGCCACAGTTAGCTATAGACAGGCAAGATAATCTCTCCTCTCCAATCAACATGATTGCACTGTTTGGTAGCACATGTAAGAGGAATGATTTTCTGTTCGGTAGTCCACTGCTTATCAACACCTCCTTCTGTGCTTTGTGTCGCCTTTCCAAGCTTATTTTCTTCAGATAACAATTGAAAACAGATTGCTTTTTGGTGCTAGACTAATTGGGATGACATGGCTCATCAACACCTAGGATGAACCAGCCATGTCTCTTTGGTCCAAGTGAGAATAAGACTCAGAGTAAACGAGAAAGAAAATCGTTAGTGATTTTCTCAGTTTATTGCTTTTTAAGGAGGACAAGCAGGTATTACTGGTTCGTGTATCTTTGTAAGATCCCCTTAAGGACACGACGACCCTTCAAATTAGATGTTTGAAGACAGAAGCACATTGGTTCAAAATGTATTAAGGGATACCAAAAATAATCACACTAATTTCTTACATGGTACATTTTTTGGAGTATGCTATTTTCTGTACCACTCATATGAGTAGGGTGCTTTGTATGGAGCCTTTCCCGCAGAAAAGTATTCTGTAAGCCAATGAAAGAGAAAAAAATCTTTGACTTATTTAGACTTTTCGTCAGTCTTACTGTCTGTCTCACACAAACGCCTCAGCTGGTTGAAAGATTTGAAATCCATAGCAGGATTTTGATGTAACACATCATTTTATGCTGAACTATAATTCAAACAAGTTGTTGCCTTTACCTTACAACTGAAAGGTGTTTGATCGGATTATGATAGTAGTTTAATCAGGCACACTTCCCATATAATTGCATTTCTATGTTACTTCAATTTGCAGGTTTCACCAGAATTTAAAGTAATCTACTAAATATGAGACTAGAGAAAATAATGAATAAATCGCAGAGCCTCTTCACTGAAATAATGGTACATTTTACTCAGCATAGATTGGCAGTGAAAGTGTGGTGAACTCTACAAGAACTCCCTTTATGAAGACAAAAATATCTGAATGAGACATATTGCCTTGAGGGATAGCAATGATAAAACAGGGATGTGTGGTAGCGTGGATAGAGGCTGGTAAGATGCATATGACTCCTAGCTATAGCACACATTTGGAGGTAATCAATATATGCCCTATTGCTTTAACAGAAAAAGGAAGTAAGTTGGAAAGCAGGAGAAAAAAGGTAGAGGTGGAACCAGAGCAAGAGACTAAGAAACTCCTTTGGGACTGGTTTATGGGGGCACCTCAGCTGTTTTCCAGCTTTACTTCAAACAGAATACATCTCACGCTCATGGAGCAACAGAAAAGCTTATTTCAAACCCAGTGGTACCTTACTACTGGATCTGTTTTTAGTCAGTGGCCAAAAGGTCAGGTTGGACAGACTGTGTGTGTGTGTGTGTGTGTGTGTGTGTGTGTGTGTGTGTGTGTGTGTGTGTGTGTGTGTGTGTGTGTGTGTGTGTTTGTGTGTGTGTGTGTGTTTCAGGGAATGCATTCACACAATGTATAATGAAAATGTTAAATGAAAGTTTCAGAAAAACCTCAGATTGGCCAGGATAGTTACAAAAAAGTTGTAGACCATGAATGGCTACTGACAAGGGGTGGGTTTCAATAATTGATTTATCTATTAAAATCGATTTTAGCTGTAATAAAGCGATATCGATTCATTAAAATCCTGAATCGATTTTTAAATATATATGTATTTTGCACAAAATGCCAGAATCTCAGGTTAAAGCTCACAAAACTATTGAACCACCAAACAGCTAAAACAGTAAGTGAGAGCAGGTAAACATATTCTGCACAAAGACCTAAACACAAAGCGCGGACCCGATGCATCAGAATCAGAGAGATGTCGGCTTTCTCACCTGTACAAGGACAGGCCATCGGGGCTGAAAGCCGACAGATCACAGATTCTGATGCGTCGGGTCCGCTTTGTGTTTATGTCTTTTTTTGTGCTAGATTCTGAAGCTGCAGGTTTTGTCTCTCTCCAACCAAAATTGACTGAACCAGCAGCAAAAGAAGATCCAAACTAAGCTTCACATAAACATCATCATTAATTCCCTCTTACTTTTGCTGTTTTGCTTCCACCACGATAAAATCACACTTCGTGCACAGCTCTCTCTCTCTCTCTCTCAGTGTACTTCAAGAACTGTTTCCCATCTAAAAATCTCTGTTTTCTGCATTATTCGCTTGCTTATTACCCACCAGTTTAGCTTGCCATCACCAGTGTGTGAATGTGTGTGTGAATGGGTGAATGACTGAATGTAGTGTAAAGCGCTTTGGGGTCCTTAGGGACTAAGTAAAGCGCTATACAAATACAGACCATTTACCATTTACCATTTACCAGTGTACCGTTGTGTACAGCGCTGTCGGCCGCTGTTTTTTTTTAATGACTTCCAACAAGAAAGTCTCATTTCTGCTGTTCAATACCGAAGAAATGTAAACTTTTTAAAATTATGACAAATTGCAAAACGCTTATCCGTGTCTCTAATAAAACCTCTGTAACTTTGCTCTGCTTCATTTCAGCAACATCATGTAATGTTCATATGTTGATTCATGGTTTTCTACTGCAGAATAGTTTTAAGGTTATCTGCTATAAAAAGCCAGGCCAGGAAAATCTCCTTCATGTTTTTCCTGTGTTTTATCCTCAGTTATTTTGACACAAAGGCATCTGCTGTGATGCCCACACCTCTGATGAAGTCTCACAAGTGTCAGTACTGATAAATGATCAGAATTCTAATATTTCTGACTGTCTGAGGCAAAATTTCCCCAATTCAAATCGAATCGAAATCGTGGATCGAATCGAATCGGGACCTTGTGAATCGGAATCGAATCGATTCTAGAAATCAGTGATGATACCCAGCCCTAATTGAAACTGAAGCAGTTAAATGTATTTGTGCCATTATTAATGAGCAGTTTCTTATGTAACCTTGTAAAAAATGTTTTGTGTATTTTAATCTTATTTATTCATTTATTTTTGCTATTTCAAACTTGTATAAATGCAATGGACATTTTGTTTTTACTATTTTTTGATGCTGTGTGCAAATTAAATGCACACATATGTACATTCACCAGACACTTCATTGGGTATACCTTTGCAACTAGTCGTTAACACACATATCTTATTAGTCAATCATGTGGCAGCAATATAATACATTTAGGCATGTAGACACGGTAAACACAGCCTGCTGAAGTTCAGCTGAGCATCAGAATGAGGGAAAAAAGGTGACTTAAGTGACTTTGAATGTAGCATGGTTGTTGGTGTCAGACTGGCTGGCCTGAGTATGTCAGAAACTGCTGAGCTGATGGGATTTTCCCACATAACCATCTCTAGGGTTTACAGAGAATTGTCCTAAAATATCCAGTGAGCAGCAGTTCTCTGGGTGAAAATGCCTTGTTGATGCCACGGGAGAATGGGCAGACTGCTATGAGTTGATAGGAAGGCACAACTGACTCTGAGCACAAATCACATGGAACCTTGAAGCTGATGGGCTACAACAGCAGAACACCATACCAGCTACAACTCCTGTCAACTAAGAAACTAAGGCTACAATTTAAACAGGCTTATCAAAACTACATGTTATCAGATGTGATGACTTGATTTCTGCTGCAACATTCAGTAGGATCACAGTTAGATGTAAGAAACATGAAAGCATGAGTCCATCCTGCCTTGTATCAATAGTTTGGGTTGGTGGAGGTTTAATGGTGTTGGGGATATTTTCTTGGCAGACTTTGGACCCTTTAACCCCTGCCACAGCCTACCCGTGTAGGCATCGTGCCATATCACAAAGTTCAAATTCTCTCAAACTGGTTTCTTGAACATGAAAATGAGTTCACTGTACTCAAATGACCTCCACACTCACCAGATCTCAATCTATTAGAGCACCTTTGGGATGTGGTGGTAATTCACATCATGGATGTGTAGTCGACAAATCCGCATCATGGACCAAACTAAGGAATGTTTCCAGCACCTTGTTGAATCTGTGCCACAAAGAATTAAGGCAGTTCTGAAATTAGTCCAACCATTCTAACCCTTAGCAAGCTGTACCCAATGAAGTGTCCAGTGAGTGTATCTATAATACAGTCAGTGTTCTGCCTGACAGTCCAGTCCAGTATGTTCTTGGACATTAGTGAGTCAAATAATTGCAACACTTCATGGATCTATAAATTATTCTAGTGGATTTATTCAATCAATAAGTTATTAGTTTTTAACTCTATCTTTAACCCATTTACAATCTGAAAATTAATATTAAAAAGTTTACAGTTTGGGCCTCACTTGATTTGCAGACATCACGGTCGAGCTTAGACTCTTTTTATGCTTAAGGACCCATAAATTTCATCTTAGCAGCCCTAAAAAAAAAAACAACCTATAGTAATACTAGTAATAGTAATACTAGTAATAGTAATATATTTTACTATTATCTGACATCATCTTTTAATGTTATATTCTGCCAAACTGTCTATTGGAAACGGTACAGGTTACAGGAAAAACAGGTGTAAATGTGCAGTGTTTTTCATGTCCTGATGTTACAGTGCACACACACAGGCACTGGATGCTTCAGAAGCAAGGCTTGTCATTGTTAAAAAGATTTGTGCTGCTCATGACGTTAAGAAGATGAAGAGAAACAACTCAGTGGTACGGATTTAAAGCACAGTTTACCTCAAACATTAACAAGCAAAAGTGCAAACTGTTCTGATAATGCAAGGTCACTGCCGTGTCTTAAAAAGTGTCTTTTAGATTAGAGAGTTTTAGCTAATTTAGAAACCCTGACTTACTGTAAACAACATAGTATTTATAACATAGTTATAAAAACAAGGTAGCTTCTGTTTTGCCCACATTTATTAATCATGTTTTCACATAACTAATATGTGTGTTATACTGTTACCAAAGGTGGATTCTCCTCAGTCTACTCTCACAATAACTTGTGTGACAAATAATTTATTAAATAAGTATTTATTAAATGAATAAGTAAATACTTTTTTTGCCTCGCTTACCTCAGGCTTTTTCTTCTTTTCTTCCTTAAAACAACGTGTCTGTATGTTATTGTCAGTGCAAAGAAGAGGATGGAGAGAAGACAGATTATTCTTGTAAGGGTAGGGGAACAATGTGTAAATGAGGGAGGACACAGGCTGTGTGTGTCATAAACAAAAATATACGCACTTAAAAAACAAAACTATCAGCATCTGGGTTCCTCTCTTGCTTTATTGTGTGATGCTCTGCTTCCTCCCCAGTGGTAGTGTCACAGGAGCGGATGATGTTTGGCAGCATCGTATCAATCAGCAGGCCTCTCTAAGAACAAATAAACAGTGTCTCTCTCACAGAAGAGTTGGCCTTAAAGCGCATTATGTGGGTTTTGGTTTGAGAGCCCTGTGTGTGTGTGTTTTGAATACTTCACATAATTTGAAGCCAGTTCCTTCTCTGTGGACTGCTTTTACCACTTTAAAGTAGACCAAAACAAAAGTAAATGCTGTCACAGTCATTGGAAACAGGCCTGAAACAACTCTTCAGACTTTTTGGATCTTAAAGAGGTCTGTTGTTCAGCTGTTAGTACCTTCTTTCTGCCACAAGGTGGTGTACTCTGACTGCTTTTCTACCTCCCTTGAGCGCTGTCATTTTCATTAGTGCTCCTTCTGCTGGTGCCACCCCAGCAAAAGCAAACATTTACCAAGATATGTTTCAATTCAAAGCATAATTTTTCCATCAGCTATGCTTTTTACAGTTAAATAAATTATTTTATATTAGTCTCTTTACCTTTATGATTCCAGCTCTGTGTGACAACTAGGCCATTTATCTTGATTGCTTTCTCACACACACTCCTCATGTCACTGTGTATGCTTGCCTATTGTCCTTTACATTTCTTTCCTCCTTTCTTTTTTTTTCTCATAAGTGTATGTAAGGGAATTTTTCCTGCAAGGTGAGCATGCATTGTCTGTTTTGCATATGTTGCACCTCTGACGTGAATCAGGGACCGTTTATTTGTCTTGTTAGACGGCTCAGATAGCATGGGTGCGTGCGTGTGTGCCCTGTGATTATGTATCAGCACTGTTTACTGGAAGGACTCTATAGTAACCAACACAAGCAGAGCGCCATTAACGCAAAGGCCGACAGACGAGCCTCAGTCTCTTTGTAATCTACCGTTTGTTGGTAATACAGTTAAGATCATGGATCAGTAAAGGAATTCTCATCTTATCAAAGGTCAGAGGAGCCACATCTTATTTCAGAGTTAGATATTTTTGACTTGTGACTTCTTCATGCATATTCTTATATGCAATCCCATGACAAGTCACTGTGATAGGAAGCATAATGACCATATGGGCTGTTCCACATGTGATTGGCAAGTACATCAAAAAATGTAGAGTTTCCTGTAGAAACATGTAAACTTCTGTCTGGTTGGACTGGATAAAAAAGGCTTTGAAGTTCTCCCACTCACAGGAAGGTATATCTTTTTTTTTTAGGTCACAAACACTCCTCAAATTATTTCCTCTGACATGCACAGGATTTCTTAAGACTGAGGCCCAAATATGGGCATATCCTGTTGTAGGATCATGTGGGTAGGCCAGCGGGCCAGCAGTAAGGAATGCTGGATATGACTACCTTTATTGCATTAATGGTGTAATAGCAACTCCTAAATATGTACATATGGGTAGGGTTCAGTGCTCTGTCAGCAGCATGCCATTTTTAACTAACTGAAGGAAAGTTCAAGATGCAGCAGAAGCATGCAGCCAGCTTAAAGGCTCCAATGACAAATGAATCATTCATAATCCTCACAGTCCAATCAGCATGTAAATTCAGCTGTCTGGGTGTGTGCGAGTGGGCTGGCGAAACAGTGTCACTTTGATGGATTCTTTCATTGCTTTGGGGGCCTTTCTGAGTCTATGGGGAAGTTTGCTGGCATCCCAAACAAAGGCCAGTGTGTGTCCTTCCTCACAGAGGCCTGGCTGGGACCCCTCCTCGACACCTGTAGCAGAGGGCTCTGCATCCACAAGCGTCCACGCTGTGTTTGAGAGAAGAAACCCGCGCCCCTTTATTCACTTTTAAAAACTCCTCAGGCCCCACAGTTTTTGTCTGTTATGATCAGTTTCTGTTTGGAGCAGAAGCAGGTGTCTGTGAGATGCACAGTCGCTGTCTGTCTTCTTGTCCACATTCTCAGTGTCTTCTCATTCGCTCAGATCAGGTGACTCATTCACACTCTTGTCATATTCGCTCACTTTTAAAGCAACATCAAGGCTTTGTTTGGCTGTGATTTATAGAGTTACTCACTCCTTCGCGGTGCAGCAAGGCCTCACATTTTGTCCAGGAATGCTTCTTGTACAGTGACTCCTTGTGCAGCTACATTTTTGAACTGTTCCCAATAGGCAGTGTTCCCTCTCGCTGCACTCCTTGTTGCAAAAAAACCACACCGTTATTTGATCGTGTGGAGATTTTATTTTTTCTCAGTGGAGGAATCATTTGCAGGATAAGCAATTTAAACATTCATGAACTGTTAGTGCAGTTACTCTATCTGATTAGCACACACACACACACACACATTTCGGTGTATAGCTCTATTTGGAGAAGCACTTCTCGCTTTGTTGATTTCCTGCGTGTTGCTCTACGATGACCTTATGGCACACACTTTTCTGTGTATTGTCTTGACTAATTCTTTTTTTTGTCCACCAGTGGAGTCTCTTTAAATGACTATAGTCCATTTTAAAAATAAACAAAACCACTGGCATGAATGAGCCGGGTGAACCTAGTGACCTTGTAGTGCTGAGAAATGGATGGAGCATGAAGAGAGAGGAAGTAAAGGGAGACGAAGGGAGGATGAGGAGGAGGCAAACATAATTTTTGAGGGGATTTGGGGTGGGCTGCAGAGGAAGTGGCCTCACTGTGACCCACAGTGTGAGCCTCTTCCTGCACCCGACATGTCTTTGAAACTGTTAGATGAACAGAGTCACGGTGGTTGGAGGGAGGAGCAGCCATTCATGTGGCCCCTGATTAATAGTAACTCAGGCTCCTTTGTGTGTATGTGTAGTAGGGGGGTGATTGTAAGTCAATCTGACTATAAGTCAACGGGCTGTCTGAGATCCTGTCTGCCTCTTTTTCTGGATTTTAACCATCGTAATTTAAACTTTTGTTCCTGCTGCCCAAATGTCTTGTAATCATGTTGAATCTATATCTGAGTGTCTGAAAAGTAATTAGAGGAACAAGGAAGATGTTTCAAAAACAAAACCACCAGTTTTTTTCTGTGGCGTTACTGGAATTTCAGTAGGCATGTTGTCACTTTAAATTCCCCAAGTGCAACAGCCTCAGTGACATTAGTGTTTCATTATCTTTTGGGTGTTTTTTGTGGGATTTTATGCAGTGATGAAATTCTTTCACACTTGCAAGTTTCTGAATCTCAAATGATTACTCGTTCCTTTTGTGTGCGTGTGGGTTTGTAGACTCATCACAAGATTAACCATGGTTGTGTGTGGTTCATTTAGGGCAAATGCTGGCTCTAGTGTTTCTTAGCGCAATCTAAAATATGCTTTAAAAGTCACCATCTCCATTGTTTTCAAACATGATGAGACAAGTGAAGGGTGGAGCTTACTGTGAAACTGCACTTCTATTGGCTAGCAACTTATCAATCCAAAGATGTTAGACATTGAGCCTAACAGAGATAACGGTCCTGTAAAAATAAACTGACCAAGCTGAATAAATGTTTTATTCAGCGTGACATGAAATGAGACCATAAACTCATCACAACATAGTGTATAGCTCAAGTCCGACAGCCTCATAATTTCTATAGGACCAGAAGTGTAATGGCAAACCGCAGCTGTAACCCCTTCTTGGCCATTGAAAAGAATACATGTTTGCTGCAATGCTTTATTTTTCAGATGCAGCAGTTGTGTCCTTTATATCGCTGCAAATTTTCTATAAATGCTAATATGAGTTTTTGTATGTTTTAACAATAGCATGAAAATCTGAAAAGAAAGGTCTTGCAAGTTAAAGTTCCTTTTTGCTATGTCCAATTTTGGTCTATGACTTTACATAGCTGTGTGCTGACGTATTTATTATTCCTGATCATAAATATTTGTCCTCCTGACCTTGCCCCTCTTCCCACTCAGCCCTCTCTGAGGCCTTCACTGCTCTCATAAAGTGATAACAAAATCATTTACCTGGACTTTGAAACAGTGGCACATTAAACGTCTGCAGACCTTACTGTAATAAGTACTTATGACCCCATAGTCCTAATCACTTTGGAATAGGAAATATATTAGCATACATCAAGTCTAATAAGGTTTTTAATGTCAGCACAATAATGAGTATGCATTTGTCAGAGTGACTGCTGCATTTTTCCAATAATAACTCAGGGATCAGCACTTCGCTTGTCTCTGCTGACACTTTCTATGAGCTTGTTTCTGTTTTCTTTTCTGTGTGTGTGTGTGTCGCCTTCTCATGCAACTTAACTTGAGTGGTCATGTGGAGATATCCGTCTGCTACCCACATGCCTGTCATTCCTGCCCCTGTGTGTGCAGTAATGTCCCTTCTTTAACAGCAGATAATGGGGATCATTGGGTTCTGAATCATGTACTGTCACTGCTAATAGATAAAATATGAGACCACATGACTTGTTCATGACTCGTAAAGTCATGCCACACTTTCTGTAGGCTGGAAGAAGGCTGATGCTCAGGTGGTGTTGCTCAGGTTTTTTAAAAACTGCAAAAACTGGTGTCCTGGGTATAGTTTGTTAATTTTTATAATAGCCTGCTTCCTCTCACTTCTAAAGCGTTTAAGGTTTCACCTCCTCTCTGTGATTTCTGTAGCTCTCTGGATTATTTTTCACTTATCTAGGTTTTACGTAAGGGAAGCGGTTCTTACTCATAGTAGAAAAAAAACATCCACAGTCCACAGCCATGTGGCCTCATGACCTCTGACCTGTAATGACAAAGGTGAGAAGTTTGCACACAAATAAATTTCACCATGTGAGCATGGGTTCTCAGGTATCCGCTGAATTAATGAGGCACTGGCACAACAGTGGCTCATGTCACTTTTAATCAGAAATACAAGTGTTCTTAAATGTAGATGCAGGTGCTCACTGTTCCCCTGTTTTTACTTTCAGCTGTGCTCCAGTTGCATTTATGGCTCATAACATTTGTTAGAAAAGCAAACAAAGTAATAAAGGCTAAAGCATGCCAATGTATACAGTGATTCAGCAGAAATTATAAATGTAAAGTAGCATGCACAGCAGAAGCAAAGGGAAGACCTGTGAATATCCATGCACCAGCCTGCTCACAAACATGTACAGTATATATATATATATATATATATATATATACACACACATTTTTAAAGTTTTTTGAGCAGACCTAGGTTTTGCAGAGGTGGCTGTGGCTCAGGAAGTAGATCAGGTCATCTAGGAAGGTTGGTGATTCGATCACTGGCTGCTCCAGTCTGCATGCCAAGGATACTGAGCTCTGAGTTGTGTGAGTAAGAGTGTGTGAATATTAGATAGAAAGCACTTGTTGACAGAAAAAAAATGCGTGTACAATGTGTATGTGTATGGGATGAGACATAAAGCACTTTGAGTCGAAAGAACCAATTAATTTACATACAGGGGGCGTTACATATATACACTTGTATAAATGGACTTTGCCCCTCCTGACACACACCTAGTCTTTGTTACACACTCACTCATCCCCATTTATATCACCAGCTGACTAATCCCATTTCCTCTTTGCTCGAAAAACAAACTCCTTTACGACCTTTATGTTGTATTCTAACAAGCTTTGTGACGTCCAAGCCATTATCAATTATTCCATGCATGCATGCTGTTGCTTAACGCTTCCTGCATCAGCTCCAGCTGGGATCAGGCAGAATCTGCGGCGTAACTAACTACACACCTTTGCCCTTTTCTTTTTCACCACCGGTGTAGTAGCAATATAAATGTTGTCCGTTGAGCTCAGGGGTGGAGCCTGGAAAGGCCGAATATGTCTGTTTATTGTTCCATATAGGCAGGGCAGTGTTGGGGCAGAAATGGAGAACCATTGTGTAGTATCTCTCTGCCTTCGTCATGAATAGTAGCTTTCAGAGGCAGGGGGGACTGAGGCGAGAGGCAAAGCACTCACAATAGCTTAAAGTTTTATTGCCGTCTCTAGCAGCAGATATTTGGCACAGGACCAAATGCAACATACACACAGCTGCACAGCTTGCTTTCTCCAGCCGAACTCTCTCTCCCCTGCACACATACAAACTCTTATCTCTCCCTCAGTCTCGGTCGCAAGCACACAACTCTCTGCACTGCCATTCATTCCTTCCCTGCATCCATTTCCAGCAAACTCCACTCGGCTTGCACTAAGCTTTCTTTTGTTCAGTTTTTGGAGAACAATGCTGTTTGTTTTCCGAGGGCAGCGCAGAGAGAGACGCTGCCTGGCAGCCTCTTTGCCTAGGTCGCCCATGTCTGCTGCATGTCACTCTCTGTGCGTCTGCAGTGACGTCCGTATGGCATTATCTGCCACAGGCCTCTGTTTGTTTTGGGCTGCTCCAGGCTCGATAATAACCCATTACTGGGGAACCAGAGGCTCACGGGCAACTACATGGAAACTGTCGAGTCCTTGCTAATCTGGATGGTGCCCAAATTGGCCATATTTAGCTACAGTTGGGTGTCATTTTTAACTCGAACCAATTGCAACCAGCCAGCAGCAACAAAGAGCTGCTGGCTATTTTTAGAATACACTCTAGCTGCTAACAATATCACTGGGGCAACTTTCTGCGTCAGTTTATGTCCTGCTCTTAGACTTTTGACATCATGCATGTCAAGCCAGGAGTCATGTCTGAAAGGCTGTTGAGCATCAACAAAGTCGTTTACATAGTTGTTTCATTATTTCTGGCCCCTCCTGTGGAAGGAATGCAAGGAGTCATTTGACAGTTGCATCAATGGAAAGACCAAATATCTTTCATTCTTTACTCTTACGTTCAGTGTATTGCAGACTCTTTCTCCCTCGTCTCTCTCTTTCTCGAGGCCCCGGTGTTAGCCAGTTGTGATCTTTTTGGATTCCCTTTAATCATTTTATCTGTGTCAACCCCTACTGCACATCACTATCTACTGCACTTTTGATATGAAAGGTTGCTTGAAGTTACAACTCAAGGCTGTCTCTACTTATTGTCTAACATAAGAACCTTTTATAAGTTCCAGGAACCTTCAGGCATAGTACCCCAAATTTTGGGGGTTTACATAAAAAAATGTTGGTTTTTACTCTTTCTGAGCATAACAGGAACTTTGAGTGGCAAACATAAGCCCAGATTAAGTGTAGGTTGATAGGCTGAACACATGAATGCAGCACAGGTATCTTTTATCATGCAAAAAGTGTAAACATCAGTAAAATATTAAAGTAGTTGAACAATACCCAGAAGACATTACTGTTAGTGAACTCCAGGCTGCATTGGGCTTCACTTCACTTCAACTTGCTAATATGCATCTACTGCAAAAAGAAAGCAGTGCAAAGAGAGAAAATGACTTGGTTGAAAGAATATCACAAGAAAATAAAAGGATGTTACATTATCAGCTGCTAGCTAGACTATCGCATCTTATTTCCTATTAGCAGTGCAAATGCAAACAGAAAGAAAAAGCCTTAGAAGACATGTAGCTCCCAGGAAACATTCCCATTGGATACTTCTCTCCAGCTGTTCCCCAAGAACTGTTTGATCTGAATTGAGATGCTATAATGTTCTATACTGTTTTATGTTACCCGTGTTTGTTGCTGCAGTTAAGGAGGTCACAGATTTTTTTTTCTGTATCCTGGGATTCACACACAGAACTCCCACCACACCTGCTGCAGGTACCTATTAAACCTTCACTTGCCTATGCTACACTTAGTCGACATTCAGCCCTAATCTTTAAACCACAGTACACCCACATTTAGGATTGCACAACTGATAATTTGCGATGTCAACAATAGCCACGGGCCACCACATGGCTGACCCTGCCTGCTGAAAATAGCCCATTCAGCAGTTTGGGAGCCAGATTTTACCACATGACTCAGTGATGTGTGTGTGTGAGAAGACAAATAACTCAAAGACAGAATTTGGGCCATTGTTTTAAACGTGATGAAAATGCACTCATAGTTCACACAAAAGGAAATGAGAACAAAAGTAATTAAAAAAAAAAAAAATGTTTCCACACACTCACGTCAAGTAGTGAGTGTGTGAACTTTGGGCTGTGAGCTGTGTCTGGAGTGGAATCTAATTAGGTTGAGATTGCCTTCTTTCGTCATGTGAGTTCTTGGCCCTGCTTAGTTTTTACATACCGGTCCTGCTTGTCCTCTTAATTATCATTGTTATCTGTCATTATGTCAGGCAGTCAGAGACGCTGACACAAATGCTGCTCCTCTTGTGCGCTGTATCAGCCACTCTATGTACAGCAGTTGTGTTCACACAGTCCTGACCTAAATAACATCATGTTAAGGACACTGATTCTCTTCCTTGCTGTTTCATGGATGTACCCAACTTATCTGACTTCATGTATAGCTTTTCCTTGTACCTTTGTAGCTTCTAGTGCTTTTGAATTGAGTTTGTAGAAAAACTGGGCTGAGTTGCAATTTCTGCAGCAAAATTCTCAGCCATTCAGTCTGTGCTTGAAACAAGGAATCATTCATACTTTATTTGGACAAGAATGAGCCTCGAGTAATTGTGCATGAATTCAGGATTTAGAAACCCTGGAGAAATGAGTCCAGTCTAGTCTTCTGTCTAGACACTGTGGGACTGTGTTGCAGTTTGCTCCGGTGTGCTGGATTGTTATTTATGCCTCCTTACTGGCAACAGCTGTGGCTGGAGGCATCATATTTTCAGGTTGTTCATCTTTTTCTTTGAAGGTTTACATCTTTTTGTGGCAGTCGCGTGAATGCTGATGTCTCAGGACACCTGAAATGTGAAGTTGTGATGATTATGTGGATTTTCTGCATTGCTAGGATTCAGATGTATGTGTATATATAACACAGTGTCTACTGTCATTGCTGAAACTATTACGTAATCAAAATCAACTTTACTGGTCAAAGATAAATATACTTGATACCCGTTTTGTTTGTTTGTTTGTTTGTTTGTTTGTTTGTTTTTTAAGTAAATTAAAAGCCCTCATTACATTTATTATGCAGACATGGATGGATGGATGGATGGATGTAAGGCCCAGCTTGAATTTCTGGTGGAGACACTGCGAGGTGATTAGACTAGTTGAAGTTACAGGATTGTGCAGTTAATTCTGAGAAGCCATGGAGTTTGAACTTAACACAGTATATTTCATGATACAGTTATTTTTAGCACCACATGTCTTATGTGAACAACTTTCCATTAATCTTTGAACGGTCCTGCTGCTTTTCCTGGAAACTATCTGATTGCGCAGGGATAGGAATGACTGTTAGCTGATCTCAATCAAACAGTCTTGGTAATCATAAGGAACACTGAACTTCCGAGTATTCCCTGAGGACAGAGTGTGCAGCCAGTATGCTGGGTGGGGTCAGTCAGCTTCACTTATCTTAGCAGCCAAACCTGCAGCTCTGGGGGTGGTGCTGCAGCTCTGTATCTTGTCAATGTATGCGCAAATGCTAAACCTGGAACCCATATATACATTTATCACTAGTGAGTAAGCAGCAGCCTCCCTCCCAAATTTAGCAATTTGGGCATATCTTTTTTTTTTTTTTTTTTTTTTTTTTTTTTTTAAAACTTTTTTTTTTTAAATTTTTTTTATTTTTTTTTTTTTTAACTTTTTTTAATTTA
>VUQG01005254.1:10890-25623 GCA_015106755.1 Etia nguti | reverse complement strand
CATGCAAAGTCTCTATTAATACATCCCATAATAGGTTTATGCCTTTTATACAATTTCATCAGGTGAATTATAGGTAAATTCAGTCTCATGCAGTTGTAATAAAGGAGGGAAAGAAAAGAAACCTTTCTTAATACCAAGCTGTAAACATGTGTAATTCTGCTGTAGAGCTGGGCATTTTAACATGGGTGTCTTTGAGAGGCAGACCGAATATGGTGTTATAGGAAGTGTAGTTTTCAACCATTTGGCATACACAAATGGAGAGCTTATAAAAAATGAATATGCTGGCCACAGTTGAATGTATGAAACCCAATGTGAAAGGAAGCTTTTTTTTTTTTCTTTAATAAAATGTTTTACATTAGCATGTGGCTAAAAAGTTTCCTAACCCTAAGCCTGCGATGCTAAATTATTAATGAACATTTCTGGTTGAATTTTCTGCTAAGCTACCTGCTGACTTAATGAGTTGTTTCAACAAAGCTCACAAATAAAGATGGCAGATGCCCTGGTGCTCGTGTACCAGCTGTTGCTTATGATAACAAGTCTTATCAAGAATGGCAAAATTGTGTGTTCTCAGGGCCTGCAAAATGTTACAGTAACACAGTAATACTAATGAGGATTTCTGCAGAAGAAGGTTGTTGTGTAGTTAATTTGCATACCTTGTGTTAAAGGTCCCAAGTCTATATTGTCTATTTGGCAGACAAAATCATTGCTGTTTTAACTCCCAAACAGCAGCTGACAGACAAACCAGAGCCTAATAAGTACCTCTTTCTTTTTTCTGGTGGGAAAGTAGTGATGTCAGGCTTGTGGTTCTCACAATATAAAACAAGTATAAGCTCGCCACGTCTGTGTTGTGCCTCACCCCTTCTTTTTCACAGACTGAGAAACTCTGCAGCCAGAGTCTCCCTTCTAGTTTATAAACACAATCACGCTTTACTCAGCATCAGGACTGATGACTGAGTATTAGTAAGGTTGATAAGCACCATTACCTTATGAGAACAGGGCAGTGTTTATAGTAAAGCAGGCTGCAGAGTGGCTCTGAGGGACATGTTTTAGGTACAGCAGGAGACGGTTTTTCACTCAGCTGGAAAAGTGCTGAGTTGCAGCACAAAGTATGAGAGAGCTACCTTTAGCTTTGCCTGCAGACTAGGAAACTCCTACTGGCAAGGGGAAGGTTGTAGTCGAGAAAGATAACACAGTTAAGTGTGTGTGTGTGTGTGTATGGAAAGGGGAACAGCTAGTATAATGACTTGTGGCTTGAGTCCTGGTCTTTAAACTCTTTTCAAAGCTGCAGACATCTGTCTGCATGTTGCATTTTCACAAATCACTGCTTTATTTGGAAAAGCACTAATACTTACAGTCTGGGCAGTAGATTTTCAAGAATTTTTAAAATAATCACCTATCAAATGTGATTGATATTTTTGCAGATAAAAAAAAAGGCTCTTTTGCATAATCATGTATGTGCAGCTTGTACATGCATAATGTCAGCAGATGTAGTTTGATACTGCAGAAAGCACTCGTCGTGCAACCAATTTGTCAGAAACACGACAGCAGAGCACCTGGTCTAGCTTTTCTTTTTTCTTTAGTAAAAACTGTTGCTTGAGTGAAGAAATAATTGCAGGATTGATCTGATTTAACAAACAAGTAGCTCCCACACAGCAGCAAGACACAGTGCAGTTTGTTTCCTTACTTGATATTAGGTTGCAGCTCTTCATCTGAGAGTTCAGTAATGTCCTTCATGTTCTGTACTTGCAGGAAGAAAATCATTTATAAAATGTGTTTCCCTGTGTCAGAATGAAATGTTCTATTAGCATCAGCAGAGACTAAAAATACAGGAGGTGTTGTGAAGGTTGAATCTGCCCATGGTAAAACAACTACACTGAGCAATTGCATTTACTGAATGTAAAGTCAATGGATCACTGTGGCTGCAGAAGTGGCGTCAGAAAACTGAGCTTGCTTTCATAAAAATGTGAAGGATTCTGACTTTAAAAGGACCTCAAAAGCCTTCACTACAAACATCCATTCTCAATCATCAAAGACATAGTTGCCTCCAAGTCTTTTACTATATTCTCACCGCCATGTTATAAACTCCATGCTCAGATGGCCTGGCCTGCATGGGTTTGCTTAGCTCTGTATTTTTATGTCTGAATTTTATTTAGTTTCTTTTTGTGAGCACTCGTTTTTTGCATCATATTTACATGCGTGCAGGAGTTAGATAATCCAAGCTTTTTGAACATTTAGGTTACTGTGACATTTTTTCCTCCAGCTCCTCCACAACCCAAATAATAACACCCATTCTGAAAAGGTCCTACCGATGATTTACTGAAGACAGTACCAGTTGGTGTATCTGCAGAAGAACGCAGTCTGCAATTGCCAATCTGTCATTTTTGGGTCAACTAAGTGTAGAACTTTCCATGCATAAAAGCCTGATCCTTGCCTGCCTCTCATCACCTCATGTCAGTTAAAGTGTGAAGTACAGCCAGCAATACTTAAGCCCTAAAGCAGTGTTACTTTATTACAAAAGCTGCTCCAATCTAAAAAGCCCGAGATACTCACTGAAGAGACCACACAGACTGACTCTTCTTTTAGCCTTTAATGTATGTTATTTGTATTCGTCAGCCGATTTTAAGAGTTTTCTTTGGGTTCAAGCTGCAGTGTAGTAATAGTGTGAGACACACACAGTTTTTCATCTCTGAGTGTTGCTGTTAATAGCATTGACTCATAATGGTTCCCTGTTCTTGGCACTTTGAACACTGTGCTAATGAATGGCATGTGTGCGGGTGGGTTTGTGTGTGTAAGATACAGCAGTGGCAGGCCCATGCTGCTCTGTGCAGTAGGTGGTCCTGTTTGCTTGTATGCATGTGTGTGTGTATTGTGCTGTAAAGGAGGTGGTCTTTTTCTGATCCTTGAAGGTAATTTTTTTTTGCCCAGCTTCTGTATGTACATGGTGGTGGTTAATGCCACACACTCATGCTCTCCCATAGAGTTTCAGCCAGGCTGCTGCTGGTGGTAGCTGGCATCACATCACAGGGGCTGCACTGTTTGACTCATTTTACCTACAGAAATCACTTCTGAGTCCCAATGGGAGTCCAGCCTCTTCTTTCTACCGCACATGCTGATTAAAATGATCACCACAAAGTAGTAAACTTTCAATTCTGTCTTAATTTCATCTTAAATAACATTCGTGGAGGTCTCTTTAGTTCCCTTCACATGCCAGGCTTCAGATGTGGCGAGCCAACGCTGTAAAAAGTGTCTCAGTCTAAATACTTAATACACTTGAGGGTTACTGACAGCAACTGATATTTAAATAATGGGTTGCTATTAGGGCTGCAAGCAAAGATTATTTTGGTAGTCGACTAATCTGCCAATTTTTCTTCGATTATTTGATTACGCAATGATTATTTCAATAACTCTTATCTCCACTTCCTGTGGGAAGACCTCTTCTTCCAGGGTCTAGTACCTCTCCCCACCTAATTCCATCCACTTGTGAATCACCGCGTCATCTTCTCCCACAGAAAATTAAAATAACGACCCAGGAAATTAATTTTAAAATAATCAATGTATTAAGTAATACAAATTAAAGTGCTAGTAGTATTTAAACAAAAACAAAAACCCCAGCTAAAAATAGGAAACTAAAATGGCTTCTGTCCATAAGTTCAAATAAAGTTTCACATTAAATCCAAAAGATTTATTTTCCAGTCCAAAATAACAAGTTACCAAAGTTTACAGATGATTCAGTTTATGAATTCACAGTTGCAGTGGACAAGCTTTGCAGTGGGGCTTTCTCTTATCTTTGAGATGATGTTCCCAGCTGCTGATAACAATGCAAAAGTTGCTCTCTGTCATGACTTCAGCCATTTGAGAGGTATGTGAGCCTCATTACAGGACCAACTCATCTTTACACCTGTGCTTTTAGTACCAGTGAAACAGAACAAAACAGAATTAGAAATTTAATAATCATAAATTTGGTTGTATATCATAGTTTCTCAGATAGTGTAACTCCCTAAAACTGACCCATTCAGAGTTGACATCACAGCTCCAGGGTGCTGGCGTTTTAAATGCTTGTGCGCTGCAGTAGTGCTGTTGTGGAAGGAAAGCAATGCTTTGCACAGTCTGCATTTAACTTTACTTTCTTTGAAATGCTTCCAAATTTTTAAAAAATCTCCATTTCCATTTTCTTCCGTTCTCCTGTTTTGCTGTTCGTGCCACGTTTTTCTTCGTTAGCATTGAGTCCAGCCTTGGCAGACGATATAGGCGCATAGGTACCCGCATAGTTTCCTGCAGTGTTATTGCAGTTACCAAAACACATTTACGTGATACTAGTATATGATGTGTTGACATTAAAATTCTGCGTCAAAATTTTTTTATAGTCGACGTCTTTCATTATGCCAACGAATCTAGTTGCTATCTGTTCATGAGACAGATATAACATTACTGAAATATTGTATAATTGTTCTTTTTGTATCCTTTTGTGTAATCTTGAAGCTTAAAAAGAAAAGCGACTGGACTTCTTTAAGTTTCTTGAAGACATTTCACCTTTCATCCAAGATGCTTCTTCAGTTCTGAAGAAGCTCTAAGGAACTGTCGCTTTTCTTTCCAAGCTCCTTAGATTACCATGACCTGGGTGACTGAGAACCTACACAGATATCCTTTTGTGTCGTTCTGCATATTTTTCTCTAAAATACTTTGATGGACAGAGGAGTTCATGGTCGACCTCAAGATGCCCAGGACCCGTGGCTGCAAAACAAGCACAAATCATTATGCCTCCACCACCGTGCTTGACAGCTGGGGGGAGTTGTTTGTCCTGTTGTTTGTCCTGTGTTTTCACCAAACACAGCATGCATTATGGCCAAGGATCTCCACTCTGTACGTCGAAACGACATCATTAGAAGTCTTGTGGTCTGTTCAGACATAGACTTTGGAATCGGAGATTTAGCTTGGTTGGGTTGTTTGCAGTTTTTCTGATCTTGGGGTGAATTAGCTAGGAGGTCCACTCCTGGAAATATCTTTAAAACACACCTGAATGACTGCATACTTGTGAGCAGAAGGATGGAAGTTTTCTTAACAGAGCACAGCATCATTTATACAGCAAAGAGAGAAAGTGACATTTGATCTCCCTTTAAACCCTTGAAATTAATTTGTCTGAATCACGCTGGCAACAAAATAAAATGTGGTACCTTTTTAAATCTGCTTTGGTTTTACTTGCACCTCTGATCTGTGATTAAGAGCCCTTTTATTCTTTTTTGCAGACTGTGTAATTGCTGCTGAACCTGAAATAGCAGTCTTTAACTCAAGACATGGATGATTAGCCTCTCTGCAGGAAGAGGTTTTGAGAGAAAGGACCAGTCCAGTTTTTTTTTTAGTTTTTTTAGTTTTTTTTTTACTTCAGACCTGTCGTGTGAAGCTTGTTTGCATTTCTCATGCTATCGCAGTATTTCTTTGTAGTACCTGATCAGCAGTTGTTGGACTGTGTTTGCATGTTGCCCTATGCAATCGGTTTTACTTGATAGTGCCAAGATACCAGAATATTTTATCTGGAAGCAGGAAAATGCCAGCCCATCTGGAGCAGGTGAAGTACAAAGTGCAGTCTGGAACTTTATACCAGTGGACATTTTTAGGGTCAAGAAGTGGGGATCAAAATGCCTGAAGAAAAATCTTTGCTTCTTTCAGTATAATAATAAAAGAAAAAATCTAAGCCTGGGCATGTCCCTTGCACAAAATTCCTCCACCTATTGAAAAGAAGAAAAAAAAAAAAGACTCAGCATGCTTAGATAAAAAGATTTTTTGCCCTCTTCACCTCTTGGTGGCTCACCTTTATGAGGAAGATGAGAATGTCTCTACCCTCTCAGACTGTGACGCAAGACTCTTTGATGTCTCACAAGATATCCATAACATTTCAGCTCTTTGAGTCATCACTCGAACTTGCTCTTTTGAAGTCTTTACTTGTCATTGGATGGAAATAAAACTCCAATCAGGCACTTCCCAGGAGAACTCTTCCGTCCCTTCACGTTTCCGTTTTTTGTCTTTATTCCTCCCTTACTCTTTGTTCTTGAAATGAAAAGCAGTGCGATTTGGCTACAGCATCAGACGCTGTCTGGACTGACTACATCCTGCAGACAGGGTCTAACAAAATAAACATTTTCTGCAATATGTTTGCATTGGAATAAAACTGGCTTTAGGACTGTCTGTGGCTGTTGCAAGTTCATGTGTGTCTCGTTTACAGCACCTTCCTGTATCATTTACAGTTACTGTGACCGAGGCCTCATTACACAATCCTGTGCCCATTCAGAGCGGATGCAGTAATTGGAGCATTTGTGCAATAAAACATAAACACAATAGTAATAGTAATAATAATATACTTGTTTGTATTTTTCTGTTTGCATATTTCTAAATCAGTAAAGATTGTGCTTTAACACCAGGGTACCTCTGCAAAGCAGAAAATAGAGTCCTGTGGGTATTTAGCTAAAACTAGAATATAAAAACCAAAAATACGCTCTAAGGCAACTTTTGAAAGGCCTGAAAGCAAAAGAATTGCCTTTTTGTAACTGCATACAGGTTGATTGATTTATAAATTTCAAGCACACTGTTTGTTAATTTAAATTAAACGTCACAGTTTGCACAAACTTTCGACACAAACTTCTGAGAAGCTGTACTCTAAGCTTCCTGTTGTCTGCTGAGAAAGGTTTTGGTCAAAGCAAGGTGTGTCACAAGAAGGCATTTGTGTGTTATGCAAAGATGTTACAGGAAATAAGTCTGTTTTTATGGGAAACACAGACACGTGGCAATAAAAGGAAACTAGAGAGCACAAGAGCGACATCGGAGCTGGATTGCGAATTATGTCCCGGCTTGTTCGCTCTCAGTGTGTTAATGATTATCAGAAAAACTCAGTGAACTCCTTGTAGCCTTTGGTGCAGACACACACATCATGCATTTTCTGATCTTCATTAACTGTCTTAGTTAGCAGAGTGTGTGCAGCTCATAAAGAACTGGATCTTTTTGCTGCAAGTATGCACTGACAAAACAAAAAGAATTTGCATATTTCAAACGAAATGTGGATGTTTGGGCTGTCTATGTACTATAGAGCTGTTGGTATGCAACACATTCACCTGCATCACATAAGGTCAAATCATTTAACAGCTTGTGATGAACATCTGAGACACGTTCAGTGCAGGAACTGAAAACAAAACTAGATTTTAATAGCCTCTTACATCAGTGCGTTCTTACCAAAAACATATTTGCATTCTTTATCCGTTTCTTCCTCCTCATTCAGTCCTCTTCCATTCTTCCTTGCAGTGTTGCATCGCCCAGGATGTCTTCAAAGCTTCACCCTTCCAATAACATCACCCATGCCCGCCGGACGGTGCACCAGCTGAGAATAGAGGCGAGCATTGAGAGGATAAAGGTACAGTGTATCCTTCAATCCACCTCTCCTGTTCTATGTTATGTATCTGTTCCACCAACAACATATGCTCCAGAGGTGCTTGCTCTGGGGGGGGTGGGGGGGTTGTCTGATTGTTGGGGTTTTCTCTGTAATGTTCTCTTTACATATGATTTGTCACTATATAAATAAAATTAAATTGAGTTAATGGCTCAAAGTGTAGTGAATTGCTATTGTTCAGTGTTCACCGAGATACTTTAACAAATAAAATACACATTACAAAAAAAGTTTATGTTCTGCAGAATAACATATTAATGGGGTGTGGGGAAAAAATCTTGTTTTTGATCAAATGTGAGGTGTGTACATGGGATTAGCCAGCCAATCACATGATTGCTTATCTTAAAAGTTGTTGCTTCTACACAAGCAGTAGCATTGGATGGTAACTCATGAATTTGAGGCACTTTGTGGCCTGTCGTGACCACAATTTGTTTGGTAATTTGTATTCCTTTTTCAGTCTTTACTCAATCAAATCTGGCAGAGACAGACATGATGGTCACATGTTTAGATACAGTGGTGCTTAGAGTTTTTAAGGATATCCTTATTTCACATGTTCATCTCAAATAGATGTGATGCAGCACTCTAAAACCTTGCTAAAGAGTCAAAGCTTTTGAACATATAATTGTTGAGCAGTACATAAATATGTGTTGTGTTTACAAATGGATTGACTTTGTTTGCTTACGCATTGCAACAAAGACATCCATTAAAAGCTCTCTCCATTCGTATGTGTTGGTTCTTTAGTTATTTATTTTTTATTGTTTCCACAGGTATCCAAGGCCTCTGCAGACCTTATGAACTACTGCACCGAACACGCCAGAAACGACCCTCTCCTTACAGGCATTCCTGCTTCAGACAACCCCTTCAAGGAAAAAAAACCCTGCACTATATTGTAGTGGATGTCACCTAGCCTTTATCTGTTTTTTTTTTCCTTTGTTTGTTTGTTTGTTTGTTTTGGCTTATTAATGTTCCTGTATTTCTTTTGTGTTGGGAGAAATTGGAGGAGTGGACTGGGATCGCATCATTACCATGTGTTCAGAAACCATGTGTTGTGTGCCTGTTCCAGCAGCCCGTATTATTCACCGAAAATATTGACCCACTCTTCAGTTTGAGCTCTAACCACTAGCAAAACTTTGCCTCCAAGTACATAATATCAAAGCAGATATCCTTGTTGAAATGTCCCAACAGCACTTGCAATCCTCAGTGATGATTTTGGTCTTTCCTGATATGTGCACAGCGTCATCTCCGGTGGGCAGTGACTGTTATTCGTCTCCCTGGTTTGCCTTAAATGGGTTCATGCAGCCAAAGTGTCCCTCCTGCCCTTTAAAGTGTGTCATCAGAGGAGAACAGTGAGAGCTTCAGAAAGAGGTGCCACCAGTATTGTATGGTTTGGATCAATAAATTCAGGGGCGGGTTCTGCTCAGACGTTACCATGATGTATTTTGTATTGGAGCAGTAACACTTAGTGTTAAATTCCAGTAACGCAAAGTGTTTTACAACCCATCCCAGCTGCAGCAGGCCCCAGCTGCTTCTGGATAATCTGCATCCAGTTCAGTTGACTCTGTTCCTCTCTGGTACTACAGCTGTAATTTGATAGTGTAAAATCTCCTTGCAGTATAATTACCTTGTATAGTGTTTCCTTTAGCTGATTTAATGAACCGTCATGTTGATATTCATTCCATATAAACACCTTTGGTCAAAGATGATCAGTGCTCAGATTCAGATTTACATGAAGCAACACTGTGTAATAAAAACCTCGGGACCAAGAAAACCAATGACACTGCATTTTAAAAATATTTTTAATGGTGTCTGAATTTGACTGTTTTAGCCGTCCTCTGTGAAAACTTTCTGCGGTACGTTATTGTTAGGATGCTCACGACAAAATGTGCTAGTGATCTTTACTCAGTGTCAGCCCCGCCTGCTCGCTCATCACAAGTGTCTTAGTCAAGTGAACGTGCACATCATTATCTTTAAGTGTTTTGGCACCATGTGGGCGTAATGTGTGTGCATTGATTTATTTTTTGTTTTGTTTTTTTAAAACCACTCTCTTAAAACTGCTCTAGTTTTTCACTTTTGTGTTTGTGGGGATGGAGGGCGTCGGTCTGGCATGTGCTGTATGTTGTGATTTGCTGGGAGAAAAATATCTGCTATGGTGAATTTTACAAAAAAAAAAAAAGAAAAGAAAAAAAAAAGACAGAATAGATAGTATTAATTCCAATCTTCTTCACTCTAAAGCCTTACTTATGTTTGCCTTGTATGATGAAGAACCTTCTAACTTGGGAGTACTTTCTTTAAAAATGTTTCTATCAATTTTTATCTGTGGGATGAAAGTGATTTGTAACAATATTGTGCCATCGGGTTTTTGTCTACATGTCACGAGCAGAACTTGTTAAAATCGTGTTTCACTTACCAGGTGCTCCGCTTTTCAGCAGTTTTGGTATTGTTGCCTTCTCCAAAGGGTACTTTCAGGTCTTCAAATCAGCAAGATCTAGTGTTACTATCAATGGTATTGTTATTTTTTATGATTTTTGTCTAAGCTGTCAGTTTTTCTTACTTGCAATAAACGAGTCCTGTATGCCTCCTAAGGAAAAAATTCAGATGACCACTGCCATGTCCTAATTTCTGTCCA
This sequence comes from Etia nguti, assembly GCA_015106755.1. Taxonomy (NCBI): domain Eukaryota; kingdom Metazoa; phylum Chordata; class Actinopteri; order Cichliformes; family Cichlidae; genus Etia; species Etia nguti. The sequence continues at coordinate 15,568 of VUQG01005254.1, read as the reverse complement.
TTCACAGTGACTCTGTAACAACCTTATTGTACCATTTATAGATTAATTTAATTGTCAAAATCTGCATTTTGATAACTGTCTTTATTAATATTCCAACATTTGTATGAAGACTTAACTGAAATTAATAAAGTGAAGCATTCCTACAGTCCAATACTGTACTAATATCTCAATAAAAACGCGCTGTGCTGCATACCCTTGCTACTATCCATGCTGAGATTTATGCAGAATAGAAACCCGATGCTGGCCTCTTATGTCCATAGTGTTATCTGGGGCTACTTCCTCTCATTAGACATGTATGTATTTCTTACTTGGGAGAGAAGAGACCTCGGGCCTCTCACCAGGGCAGTTTAAAAACCGTGTGCAGAGCTAAATATAGAAAGTGCAACACTCTGATTTCCACCACTCTTGGATAGTAACTATTTTGGGACACAGTCTGCTTAGCCTGAGAGTCTGTTTTCCTTCTCTGCTGGTGGCCTCTTGGGTCTCTCTGACCTTGTTTCATGGCAGCTGGTGGGTACGGAGCTTTTTACGTTTTCTGCTCCACACAATGGGAAGATCATACAGGAATGGCATATTGTCAGCTATTGTAACAACTGCTGAAATACAGGGCTGGATGTGACAGTTCTCACACACACAGCCACATAGTAGTGAAAAAAAACAAAACAATGTCACCTATTATTTATTGTTCAAAAGCTACGTAGGCAAAACTCTCCTCGTTTTCTCACGATGCTTGTCCCTCAGAGATCAAATGTCACTGCAGGAAACATGAGCATCGTTAGTATTGTACAGAGTATTAAAAATAGAGACTTGTAATGGAAACTTACGAGGGGACCTGTTCTCATTTCTAGCTCCATGTTTTTATTAACGGACTCTACTAGATGACTTTTGCAGATTTGCAGCTGAAAATAGTGCTTTTTTAAAAAAAAGAAAAATCTTTTAGTGGGCTTTCCTCTGATTGGCTGGCCCTTACAAACAAAACAAACAGAAGGTGGCAGAGGCTTTTGTACTTACAGCCAGGGCTGTGTGCTTGAGATGAGCATTAGTGGACTTTGAAGCCTGACCTTATTAAAATTAGCATCTGCCATTACACATATGACAAATAAAAACCGGCCCATTTCAAGCTGACAAAGTTATGATAAGATTAAAAACTTGGGGGTGGGGTGGCATGTAAAAGCATCCATTAAAGATGTTTTACAGACATCTGTAGGCATGAATGCCCCTGAAGGCCACTGCAGTAATCCCAGTTTGTCATTGTGCAGCAATGTGAGTATCAGGAGCGGGGGGGACAGCGGCTGGCAGGGTAGCTCACTGACCATGTGCCCCACTATGAAAATCTGTCCTGGCAGTTACAGTGTCAGTGTGTAGGAATGTGCTGATGTGTGGGAGAGGAAGGGCAGGGTGAGGATGGATGATGGAGGGTGTAGAGTGCAGTTGCACCTCAGTTCCTCTGGTAGTCCCAGCTGCATGTTTATCTTTGCATTGCCAGCTAACCTGTACTTTTCCTGTTTGAGTTACAATATGTAATGCACAGCTCACCCATAAACAGTGCTGCAAATAATAGAGTACTTTCACGGTAGTGCTGCCTGTATGTCAAATTTGGGTCACTTTATTATTCCTGCCATGAACACTCGTACTTTGCAACATTTCAGAAACTTCTAATTGGCTTCATTTATGTGACAGCTTCAGTTTCTTTAACTATGATACGATTAGAATATACAAACATGATTAAAGGCCCTGCATGCCCTCATAAACTAATAGGCATTCTCAGTCAGTATGATTCAGCACACTGACACCAAAGCTGTGTAAAACTCTGCAGGAACTTTCATGAGGGCCCCATGTGACAATAAAAATGATGATGCTGAAACTCGTGATGTGATCTATTAGTTTTAGTGATTTAGAGTATGCAATTTCTGGAAATATTATGGTGTGGTTCCTACTATAACAGCTGCACTGTTTTGTAGCTTAAAAAAAAGCTGGATTGAGATGGTGTTCAAAGTTTTATAACAAAACATTGGAAAACTGAAATAGAAGGCTTTTATTTTGAAAATAAAAAACAGACTTCAAAGCATCTGTTAAATTTCTGTAACTCTCTGTGCCTTTTATTTTGAAACCCACATTTAAACTGGTCATGCTGATGTAACTGGGACTGTCATGTAAGTTTCCACCACTGCCTATATCTGAGCTCATGAAACATAAGGGAAACTCCAAACTAGCATGGAATTTGACAGGTGCGACTGGTGAAATGTACCTTATCAATATTTATCATTTCCATAGATGTGACCTCATTTTTCCGATTCACTTGTTGCTCTGGCTGTCACACACCCACCAGCTTAAAAACTCCACAAGCCCACACAGTTAGTGAACCAACTCCTAAATACCTTAGGGTGTAATCGTCCATGCCTGTCTTTATTCTGACACTTCAACTCGAGGAGATGGCCATCCCCCTGTGAAGCAAAATCCTTAGAGCAGGACAGCACTTTACTGGCTGGAGCAAATCAAGTCTTGTGCAACATCCCTGCAATGTTTAAACAGTGCTGATAAGTGTGTCACAGGTCATATTCATACGGTTGCGCAGCTGTTTTGTATTGTTGTGACAGGTGTGTCCATTAATTACATTCCACTTGTTGATATTAATTTGTTTGCCATTAGGATAGCGTCTCAGTATAACGCAGCCTAATCAAACAGCCTTACATGGCCATAAAGTAGAACCAACACCACTCTGAGTCTGGGTTAAACTGCCCTGATTTTTGGCTAGATGCACCTATTAAAATGATAATTGATCTTGGCAGAACACTGTATGTTCAAATCTCAATTCATTATATTACTGCCTCAGGATAATAGGTTGCATCAGCACAAGCCAAATATTCGAGGTTCAGAGTGACTCAGCAGCTAACTGAACTTTGCTCTGTGTATAAACAACAGTGAACCTTTCCCTGCACTAGCACACGACCACCAGGTGCCGATCACGAAAAGAGAAAAGGATCCAGCATAAACTTCAAAGGAAGTCAGAAGTGGTATTACAGGGTTTACATCAGCCCTCTCCTGCTCACATCTTAAAATAACCTTTCCCTTTCCATCACAGAGATGCCACGTTACATCAGTCAGCGTCACTCCCTGCAGTCACAAGCTGGGCGACCTTTCACACAGTGCCAGCTGAAACTGTAAAACCACGGGGCCTGTGGGAAATTTTCTAGGGCAGGGGAACATTCTGATTTAGGTACCACTTAGGAGTGGCTTTAAGTGCACTTTGCATTTCTGAGTGCAGTGGAGGCTTCTGGGTGATGTAGTAAAAACAGAGACCTGCTGAAGCGCTACTGAGGCTCTTGGTTTTGTTTTGAAGTCCAGTCCTCTGCTATATGCAGCTCAAACTGTGAGATTTAAGCAGAGCACAAAACCCACCAAACTGGCAAAAACTAGTAAATTCACTCTGACTGCAGATTTACAAGCCAGTCAAGTTGAGCAGCAGTAAATAATTCACACAGAGGCTGAAATGGATTGTGCAACTCAAGGACAGGCTTCTGCACTTCTCGTGATCATGACTGTGCACTTTCAGTAGGGGATTGCCCGCCTCACTCCAGCCCTGTGACATCATCGAAACTCAACTCCAGAGAGATCACCTGCATGTGACATAGCTGGGAAGGGAAAGGGTGGAAGGTGAGGGGGTGGCAGGAGCGCTCCAGATCATCTTGCACAAGGTTGCGTGCCAAAACCTTGTTTAGAATACGCTCCAAGTTTTTTTTCCACTCCTGTATTCCAGGAAGGACTCTCTGCACATTATTGGTCCTGAGGGGAGAAGCCAGCGTATTCTGAGCAAACCTTCGAGAGACCTGCAATAGTTCTCAATATTTTATTTATTTAAATGGTGTGGCATGTGATTCTCCCCCCACCCCCACCGTTAGGAAGTCAGCTAGTGAAAATGCAAACTGCCAACAACAAATCAGAGTATTGGTGAAATGGGAACCTGTTTGGATGAATGAGCAAGGTCCTGCTGACCGAGGCAGAAGCTGGAGCAGAGAGAGCTGCGAGGATTATTGTTCTCTTCAGCTCAGAGATGGCACTGAGGCCAACATGACCCCTGTGATCCACATGTGATCCACTTGCTAAAGGTCCCATTTCAGCTCGGCTTTGCTAAAATTTCCAGAAATGCAAAGGAGAGATCAACAAACGCAGTTCTCGTTCCAAAAACAAAATACTTTTATTGACACCAATACAGATAAGTGTCTCGTATTCAGATATTACAAATATTATATATATATATAATAAAAAAAGAAAAAAGAAACATAAATACACTTAAATATAATTAGAAATAATTTAAATTGTAACAAAGGAACTATTTCACTTGTGGCAATAAGCCAGCTGGTATTAGAAACACTAGATACACAGAATGTCTTCACTGGATGTGTAGCCCTTCCCTTTTTTTCTCTCTTTTTTTTAAATATAAATTATCACAACAGCAAAGTGAACATTAACAGTTTTTAAATCAAACAAGTGAAACTGCAGTAGGTCCAGTGTTTCAACGAGTGCTTTGTTTCTGCAGAGAGAGGCCGAGGCCTTGGTCCACTCAACGGCTCCACGTTCTGGTTTCCCTACACTTTTCTGACTTCTCCGTCACAGAGGGCTTTACCAAACAAACACATGATGGTATCCGTCTGTACTGTGTCCAGCAAAAAAAAAGTGT
>VUQG01005254.1:0-10870 GCA_015106755.1 Etia nguti | reverse complement strand
CGCAACTCCAAACAGTCCTGTGAAAATCCAACCCCCTGCGTTTTTTCCTCTTCATCCTTTAAATACATCATCTGATACAGACAGCAAGGTTTTTTTTCCCCCTCTTTTCTTCCAGGAATTTTCTTCCCCCCCCCCCAAATCAGCAGTGCTTTGGAATTTGATCTATGGATGGCAATCTGTGTCCATCAGGGTTCACGCCTCTCTTTGTGTGCAGATAAAAATTCGTCTCTGGACACATTTTCGTCTGTGGTTAAAGTTCATCGTTCAGGCAAGTTGATGATGGGTACCCACTGGTCCATGCAGCGGCTTTCTCTGCAGAATCGGCTCAGTTTGCTCAGAGCTGGGTCCTTCCATGATGTAGAATGTGGGCTCTAAAAATATATATGTAAAGGAAAGTATTTAAATGCCTGTTGATCTGCTTACTTCAAGGTACAGATAGTTCCTGTATGTGCTGGCAGATTCAAGGTATTTTCCTCCACCATGATTCCTCAGAAGTCATGAGGGAGGAGTCATATTCATGTTTACAAAATTCACAAGAACAAGTACTGACAAGTTCCCCATGTGAGTAAGAGTTTCAGGCATGTGCACAAAACTCTTATGCTTTTAGCTATAAAACCACATAGATAGAGGAAGAGACACTTACAGTGACAAGGACACAGTGGAGGTCCAAAGGTTCGCCCCCACTCTGTTTTCCACCTCCCCCACCACCCAATATTTGTGCCAGGCGCCTGGTGTTGTTGACTTTCAGGATGTTGATGTCATTCTCGCAGCAAAAAGCCTGAATGAGAGTAAAGTGGATCTGCAGGGCCACGTCTTTAACGTCATCTTCATCTGCAGCCAGGACGCACAGAACCACATTATCAGGGTCTCTGTGGGAAAGATAAAGAGGCGCTGTTAGTCTGTGAGCTCATGCATGTACATGTTGCACGGGTTGCTTCCACACAGGCGCAACTAGTTGCAAACTTCAGGACAGCTACGTTGCACTTACACATTGAGCGACTTGGCAGCCTCATAGACGCCGACTGTAATGCCTCCCTGTGGCAGCGCAGAGGTGAGGACTTCCTCCAAAGCTTTGGCCACCGTGTCCATTCTGCAACACACAGTTTGACGTTAACAAACGTTGCAACAGCAGTTTTAACACACAAACACACGAAAAACTTCCCACCGTACTCCGCCTAGGTAGCGTTAGCTAACCGGACTCCTAGCTAACCAGCCGGTATTCCCTGACTTCGAGCACAACTGACAGCCGTGCAAAGTTTGTTCAACCAAACTAAGAAAAAAAACAAAAACCAAGCCAACTCTTGTCAGTTTTGCGGGTTGAGTCCCTTTAACTAGCTTTAATTAGGTCTCCTGTGAGAAGTCTGGTGTTTTTCGGTCACCCTAAAAGCAGACAGCAGCAGCTACGTTAGCTAAGTGGAGACCGGGGCTCGCGACCAGAGCGGTTAACCGAACATACACCGGACTGTAGCACCTAAAGCTCGCTGAGAAACACACCGTCCACACAGCAGCTACAGGCAAAACCCCCCCACAAACCTGGATTTATCTTTATCGAGCACTTATCTAATTAATGCATGCGATTGGCTGCACATAAACCACAGCAAGTTTTAAAATACGAATATTCCAAATTATTTACCTTTCCTGAGAGTAATCCCCACTTAGTTCCTCAAATGTCATGTTGTACATAAAATCCAAATCCACCTTTTGCGCAAACAGTGCAGTGCTGGTGAGATATCCTAGTGTCTTCTCGACTTGACACACTTTTTTTTATCTTTACTCTACTGTGCTGCAACTGAGAGATAAATCTGGCAACTTCACATTATAAGAGTCCGTGACAAAGCCCGGGCTCTCATCATTGGTGGTATGCTAATTCTCCTGCTGTGGGATTGGACACACAGGACAGCAGGCGTGTCTGTCTCCTGTCGGGTTACTACCCCAACTACAGCTGTCTGCTGACCTCCAACAGTTACACAAAACTACTATTCACTCACTAACCTGGCTGCAGCTATGTATGTATGCACAAAGTTTTGGCCTTAATGTTGCCGGTGACCCACTACCGAAGCCAAACCTTGCACAACACAGGTATGATTTTATGATGATACAATGACGTAAAGCAACGTTAGAGCAGCCCGACACTAAACAGCACGCCAAGTCTGAAACTTCATCACTGAAAGCGAGTGTTTAATGAAATAATGTGTGAAAAATCAGCTGCAGAACTCACCCTCACTGCCGCACAGGACACAGCGGACCTCAGGACAACTGCATGGCAACGGGACGCTGCTTAGGAAAGCTGCCCTCTGATTGGTCGACAGTAGAGCGTGCGAAAACACACGCGCGAGATCTAAAAAGGACTGGCGCGAGAAAGACCAGCGAGTGGAGGCAAGCTGCTTCTTGTGACCCACTTACATCACGTGAACTACTAGAGCAACGGTTTCTTCACAAAACAGCACTGCCCATCCCTTCCTGTTTCATTTAGATTTAAGCTTTGATTCTGAAGTCAGAATTTACTTTTTCTTTTATTATGAAGAGACAAAAGGTAAAATAAAAATAAAAATAAAAGAGTAGAATAAATAAGATCTGGTAGCCTACAATTTTCCCAATATTTGAGATATTACAGCAGTTTAAACGTAAGTAGGTAATTTATTTTTCCAAAGCACATTTAAAACTAAAGTGCTTTACAGTAAAATAAAATAGTATAAACAGGTTTATGCCACACACTTTTACAATGTTTACATGAAATAACCTAAAAGCAACCAGTTCTCCAATCACAGTTCCAGACATCAGTTGTTTCTCAAAGCTTGACAGAGAAGTGATGTCATTCCAGAGTTTTGAAATAAGCTATGACCACGGGATGATCAGAAGTGACTGAGAAGCAGACCTTAATGGTCTTGAGGGAATATATGGCCACAGCATAGCACATATACAGTTGCAAGGCTTTGCACACAAATGTGGCTCCTAACACAGTAGTAATGTGATCTCTCTTTTTTTTGTTCCAGTCAGTAATCTGGCTGCCAGTCTAATTTGGTTGTATGAGATGTACATTGACTTTCCATGTTGTAAGCTATAATGGTTGCACAGCCATTGAGTATCAAATCAGCTTCTAAATAATTTGCTGGTTTTTCTCTCTCTCCTTGCTTTGTACTTTTTCAAACATTTTCTGAATTTATAGAATTGTCATTAAGACAAAGAGATTTTTTTGAGGCTCTGGACCGGTACTCCTCACATTATGTCAAACTCTTGAAAGTCTAGAAAAGGAGCTGTTGGACAGAAAAATGTCAACTGACTGGTAAATATTTTGGTTTTCCAATATATTAGTAATCTTCAGTGTCATTTATATTAATCATGCTGAAATTTAATCATGCTTTAGACCATCCTGTTTTACTTCTCGTTTCATTTGAGCTTTGACTTGGGGAAATTGCTCTTGTCCTCAATGGAATTCCAGCAGTACTCGGGTTGACTCCAGTAAATTCTACAAAACATGTTGTGTAAGTGAATACAAACAACAACAGTCTGGTCTGCATTTCTTGAAAGATCATATCCCACAAACTTAGTTTAGAGGTGCCACACTGTCTGCACACAGTATATAGTCTGCAAGTGTTTGAACAGTGAAATTTGTTCTTGCAGAAATTGTTCTGCAGATCATCTGAAAGGTATATAGACACCTTGGAATCAAAATAAAATAATGAGTTCATTTTACATCTATAGAGAATCCATTTAGAATCTCCTGGTTCAGGATATCTTCAGCACCCAGTTCGGCAGCGTTCTGAGGGAAGCTGGGGAGACTGAGTCAGAATGTACAGCGTTCTGCACCTCCATAGCTGAGGCTGCAGCCTGTCGTGGCGGCAATCCCAGAAGAGAGCCATCAAGCTGAAGGAGCAGTCCTATCGGGCTTGGTTAGTAATCAGGTGGCAGCCTCCAGGTCGCACTGGAGTGGTTCACAGCCAAGTGCAAACCGACGAGAATCACCATCTCCAAATCCGTGGCCATGGTCCTCAGCTGGAAAAGGGTGGAATGCCTCTGGATCAGGGATGAGTTGCTGCTCCAGGTGGAGGAGTTTAGGTATCTCAGGGTCTTTTTCACGAGTGAGTGGAGAGGGGAACAAGAGATTGACAGATGGATTGTTGCCACAGCTGCAGTCATGTGGATGCTGTATCAGTCTGTCGTGGTGAAGTGAGAGCTACGTGTAAATGCAAATATATCAATTTACTGGTTGATTCACGTCCCTACCTTCACCTATGGTCACAAGTTTTGGGTAGTGACTGAAAGAACGAGATCATGGATACAAGCAGCATAAATTAGCTTTCTCCGAAGGGTGGCTGGCCTCTCCCTTAGAAAGAGGGTGAAAAGTTCAATCATTCAAGAGGGGCTCAGACTAGAGCTGCTACTCCTCCACATCAAAAGGGGCCAGTCGAGGGGGTTTGGGCTTCTGACTAGAATGCCTCTTAGGCATCTCCCAGGTGAGATGTTCCAGGCATGTACCACCAGGAGGAGGCCCTGCTGCCCCTGCGACCCGGCTGCCGATAAGTGGAAGAAAATGGATGGGTGGATGACATAATTGTTTATATCACATGTACAGTTTTGGTAACAGTGTAATAATGTAGCTTGATTGTCTATCTTGAGGTCTCTTTTATAGCAAATGTATCAAAAATGTTTTAAGAAGAGCAAATATAAGTTGGTGTTCTAAAGAATATAATTGTTTCCTTGCAGCAGGAGAGATGAGCTCTCCTTCATAGATGGTGCGGTCAGTGAGAATGGTCACCTGCAGTTTGAAGGTTATTGCCTCTCCAAACCACATTTACTGCCACTAAACTTAAGAAAAGTTGCGACAATGTTAAAGACTTTCTGCTGCACTTACATTTGGATCCCCTAAATCCATGAGAGTCATTCAGGCAGTAATGCCACGACTGGAAACAAACCATCCTTAAAATATTACAACATACCAAGCTTCTGTGTTTGAATGCAAAAAAGATGTGTTGTATGAGCTAGAGACTGCACTTGTTGCTGAACAATAAATACCTTTTATATTGATTATATCAGTGATGTAACTTGCAATACAAAGTTATGGGAGGCTTCTGTTCACTAGAACAGTGTCCAGCATATTGGCTGATATACTTTATTCCATCTGAAGATAAAAGTTGGGCTGATTTTTAATTGCATCAAAAGAAATGTTTTTAATTATTATTTTGTAATCATACTTACATACTGTGTTTATATTGATTAAGTGTTGCACTAGAAATTGCTTAAACTCAAGGATGATAAAATGTAATGTGATTAAGTTAACCCATTAAGAAATGTTTATGTCAGTGGATTAAGTATTGCTCACCCAGAAAAATCAAGTTATTCTTAGTACTGTATACTCACAATAAATAAGTTGTCCTAACTTAGTCTTAAGTACGCTTTACTTAGTTTTTTTTTTTGAGGAAATGAGTTTGGGTAATTTTTTCTAGTGGTGTAAAATCTTTCTGTTTAATCAGGCCTTCTGTTGTAATTTTCTTTTGTTATTTATTTTTTTTAATTTTAATTTTTATTCTGTTTTAACATGGTTCTAATATTTGTGTTTTAATTGTCATTAACAGTGCTTTGTGAGTTTTATGTCTGTGAAAAGTGGTGTATAAATACTTCTAATTCTAAAAGTTAGTATATTTGGAAGTCTTCTCTTTTCTGTCCCAGTAAAACCATTAGTCCCTGAATAAAGCTGAATATAATATAATAACATAACATAATAACACCCACTCCATGATGTGCTGGCCAGTCACAGGAGCATGTTCAGTGAGAGACTGAGATTACCCAAATGCACCACTGAACAACACAGGAGATCATTCCTGTCTGTGGCTAAAGTTAAAGTATCTAGTGGATAGAATTAGCAGTGTTAGCTGCTTAAAGTAGGGTAATTTGGTGTGATTTTGCATTATGTTGTTGGTTAGTCTATTTTAAAATCTATTTCCTAAATAAATAAAACTATTTTACCTGAATGCATTTTTATTCCTAGTTTCATTTAAATGTTCCTGACCAGCATCTACTTGCACACTCTTCGTTTTTGAGCCTTATCTTGGCTTTGCTGTTATCCTGAATACAGACTTTACATTAATAAAAGAAAGCTGCTATTCATATCCCATATCCTGTATGCACTTGTGTTTTGATTGTTCAACATCTCAGTAACTCACCTTTGTGCAAACAGCGGATGATCAGATGGCTTCTTCATGCCACAGTTTCCCAGTTTCTCTCCCTCCACTGAGCATTTCCAGGTTTCTCAAGAGCAGGATAAAGAGCTTATGCAGTTTTCTGACACTTGGATACAGGATACACACAACACTGGTACAGTCTACCAGTGTGTACATAGCTTACTTACTGATACCTGGACAGTTATATCTTCAGGGTAGCTTAAACAACAGTGTTCGCATTGTGATAAGCGGCAAGTTACTCCTGGACAACACATGGAAAATATTAAATAAAGTTAAAGGAAACCGTGCTGCAGATGGTAGGGGGTGTTATGCTGCCCCTTGGTGGTTGCAGACAAAAATTACTGTGGAAAAATCTTGGCTGCACATGCAAATACAGCATTATGCTGTTTATGACCAAACCAGTTTTATAAAAAAGTTTCTGTTTGTGGGTTTGTAGTTTCAGATTTTGAGAAACAGCTTGATAAATGACTCAATACAAATCCTCATATCACTTCTAAAACTAATACTTTTAATACCTGTTAAAAGTTAATATGAGTACAGTAAGTCTCAAGCCACTGTCAGTTATTGTTATTTTGTTTCTAAGCAGTCCTTGGAAGGCACCTACTTCAAAGAATGAACCAATGTTGTGTCTACACATAAAAGACAACTTGGCAAGAACCAATTTTAAATGGTATCGTCAGGCACTTTGTTAGTGAATCAGCTGAAGGGCCAAACAGATCTGTCAAGTCCTGTGTTGGGTCTTTGCTGTTTTCTATTTCTTAAGGACACAATTTTAAAAGACCTGCCACTTCTGTCACAGCAAGAGGGTTGCTGGTTTGAATCCACCAACCAGGTGGGGCTTCTCAGTTTGGGCTTTGCATGTTCTCCCTGTGCTTGTGCCTCTTTAGCTTCCTCCGACAATCCAGAAAGATACAAATTGGGTTAATTGGTCAGAAATTGGTTATAGGTGTGAATATGAATGTTTGCAAGTCTCTCTGTGCTAGCCCTATAAATTACTGTGACATGCCCAGGGTGTACACTGCCTTTTTGCTCTGTGACAGCTGGGATAGGCTGCATGTTTCTCAACATACCATAGTCCACGATTACTTTCAGGTTAAATGTGTCTTGCTTGGAGTTTCAAGCTTAAAAATGTATTGTTGTCCTATTATTTTTATTTAAGCATGCAACTGATTTTTATTTATTCATTTATATATTTTTTTATCACATTAAGAAAATGGTCAAGGCACTTTACTGCTTAGCAAAGACATCAGGTGTATCCAATGAACAAGACTTAACTAGAAACTAGAGGTGGGGGGTCGATCCAAATGATCAATAGAATCAATACCAGTGCTTGTATTGATATCACATCATACTAGTGATAGCGATAGGATCAATACTTTGTTTCTATCCTTTAAGTTCAGTATATATAAATATAGAGAGATATTTTTCAAACATGCATGTTGAAAAATATCTGAACCTTTTTGTGTTGATTGTCATGTCTATTTTATTTATAGCCTATAGGACATTTAAACAACAGAAGCTGACACAAAGTACTTCAGAGACAGGAACAGTTTCACAATACATGAAAAGCTGAAAGGTTTGTTTTGTTGAATTAACTCATTAGTAAGAAAGTAAAAATCACAGTGATTTAGCAGTCATTAAAATGTATTCAAAATGTGTAAATTAATGATGATTCATCTCATCAGTCATGACACACTGCTCTCCCCATAAGCTGCTTTTATAGATTAAAAGTATCGGCAATGCTGGCCCTGTATTTACTTGGTATTGGATTGATACCAAAATTTGAAATATTGCACAGCTCTACTAGAAACCTGTTTTATTTGCAGAAACAGACAAAAATAATTGGCTTTCCTGACCTACAGTGTAATGGCTCAAAGCCATGAAGGTCAAAAAATTTAAATAATTCATACTGAAGAAATCTGTCACTCTTCCATCCTTGTCTGCCACACATACAGACCATCTGCAAGAATGAAGCATGATATCTGATATCTATGACTGATATCCTCCTAACTCCTCCTCCTAACTTGGATACTGGTTTCAACCTTTTTTGGTGCTGAGGTACGTCAAAGTTCAACCCACAGATCAACATCATCACCACAGATCTTTAGACCACAGCAATTGCAAGTCATGTAATCATACTGATAATTGTCAAAAGTTTTAATGGTTTTGTAGCATTATGCTTAAAAGCATGAGATAAAATTCATAATAGGTGCAATAATGTGGCAAATAAGCATTTTCTGTTAGTGTTCCTGTGATGTCATCAACCACAAAAGGCACAGATGTCATACACAGCAGTTAAATGGTCTTGGTATACCTGTTTAACTGCTAATCTAATCAGCCAATCACATGGCAACAGCTCAATGCATTTAGTCATGTAGACATGGTCCAGACAATCTGCTTAAGTTCAACCTGAGCATCAGAACGAGGATGAAGGGTGATTTAAGTGACTTTGAATGTGACATGGCTGTAGGTACCTGACAGGCTGCTCTGAGTATCTCAGAAACTGGGAGTTTCCCAGCAGATCAAAAACCATCTCAAGGGTTTACAGAGAATAGTGTGAGAAATAGAAACTGTCCAGTAAGCAGCAGTTCTCTTGGTGAAAATACCTTGTTGATGTCAGAGGTGAAATGAGAATGGCAACAGGAACTCAAAAACTTGTTACAGCAAAAGTATGCAGAAGAGCGTCTCTGAACCTCTGTTGAACCTTGATGGGCTACAGGAGCGGAAGACAACTTCTGTTAGCCTAAAACAGAAAACTGAGGCAACATTTTGCATAAGCTCACCAAAATTGGACAACAGAAGACTGAAAAAATAGCACACCATATCAGAAAAGTCTGATAATTTCAAACTGGTATCTGGAACATGACAATAAGTTCAATGTACTGAAACGGCTTCCAAATTTAAAAAATAAAATAAAATGTCAGTGTCCTATACAGTACGTCATGGTAAAAACATGTATAAATTATTTAACATATGTATTTCACCAGCATAGCAATGAAAACTCACTATGGCTTGAACTGGGCTTGGTGCAGTTCTCTGATTTGTCCATCAGAGGGGGATAGATGTCAGATGTTGGCTCACTGAGGCAGCGCCTCAAAGTTTCCAGGACATCATCCCTATCACAGATGAGCACAGTATCTTCTCATATTACTGTACTAGCTGAGTATTTTGATTGAATGGTCCTCCAAACTGGATGTTCTGCTGTGTTAATTATATACGAACCTTTCAGATAAATGCACAGAAATGTAAAAATGACAGTGGGTCAACTAACACTATGCTGCTTTGAACCCGTGAGTAAAATCTGCTTACTGAAAATTGTCCAGTATCCTTGGAATAAGTTTATATTTTAATTTAGTTCATGTGCTTGACTCTGTCTCATAAACATGATATCGTAGTGTATAAACATATACAGTGGTAACCACAAATTTAGCTAAAAAATACTGGGAAGAAGAGTAAAAAAAGTACTTTCAACCACTAGTACAATTTTCTAATATCAGCATTGATACATAAAGTATTTGATGATGGTATATGAGAATAGGAGATTTATTGTTAAATATAACAGCTAAATATAATGATATGTATCTAATGTATTTTGGTGGGTAAAAAAACATTTTGGAAATCTGCTGTATTAAATTTCCAACAGTGAAAATACATTATTAATCTGGTATTTCAAATGTTGTTGAGCACCTACAACCTATAACATAACATCTCATCTTCAGAGTTGAGATATTCAAGCACGTTTCAGGAACAAAGAAAAGAAAAGAAAGAAAAACAGGACAATATTTTGTTAAGATCCACCTGATAAACATAAAACTAAACTCAACAGGGAGGAAAATGCAAACAAATCCTCGTGTGTACCTGACAGTCCACCCTACCATTCATCAGGGGACATTTCCAAGTCGTGCACTTTCTTTTTGCAGATTTAACATGGACCCACCACTGGGAGAAAAATGGGACAAGGTGTGCAAACTGAAAGCCTTAAGACTGCATGACAACCGTGATAAATGCAGCAGCCACTGACACGGCTATGGAAATAGACAAAAGATACCTTTGTCTTGTCACAATAATCCTAATCTGTTTGAAGATGGGCCACATTAGAGGGAACGAGAGAGAAAGGAAGAGAGGAGAAAAAAAGGAAGAAAGAAACACAGCCTGGAAAGCAGATTTCTGGTCAGCAGTGATAAATGTTACTACATCAGGAAACGCGGCTCAGTATGATGTTTCCCTCTAATGGCCTGATTGCTCAATTAATTCTGTGGCTCGCTCTTTGCCGGCCCCCTTTAATGTGGAAACAGCTATATTTTCTCCCAGATTAGTATAGATACATGCTGACAGTCTGCGCTGCTCAAGGTATTTGGGAGGTATAATTCATTCATAATGCCACAATGCGCCCCATCTATCATCTCAGGTTTTCCATCCACTAACTTGCCGCTTGCTCCCTCCTCTCATTCCAGGCTGCTGGCTCTTGCGGGGCGGGTGGAGGAGGCGGATGGGGCTAAACTCACACCCCGGTGGTGATGTGTTTGTCTGTGTGCATATATGCGATTTAGCAAAAATGGGGTGGTGTTGGTAGTGGTGGTGGTGGGGTGAGATATGAAAAGTGTTAAGATATGAAGTGTGTGTGTGTGTGTGTGTGTGTGTGTGTGTGTGTGTGTGTGTGTGTGTGTGTGTGTGTGTGTGTGTGTGTGTGT
>VUQG01005253.1:0-10864 GCA_015106755.1 Etia nguti | reverse complement strand
AAAAAAAACAAGAGGGGGGGGGGGGGGGGAGGGGGGTGGGGGATAAGAGACAAAGTGCTAGAAACTTTTTGGAGTCACTTCTCATTGTACATATAAATATACACGCACAAACAGCAGGCAGGTAGTTGCTGCTGTTTTTGGTGGACAGGAAGAGGAATTCAATTTGAGGGACATTGTAAATAATTTCAGAGACCTCCCAAAGGCTTTCCATCCATTCTCCCATCACAAGGGGATGATGAACATTCATGAGCTGCACAATTATTACTGCAGCATTTAACTGCACTACATCTGATGAAGTGAAAAAATAACAACAGGCATTAGTGGGTTACACGGGATAGCTCGAAAAAGACAAACAGATAATTAAGCTTTTTATTGATATTTGGAGCAGCTGTGACGAGAAAAAAGTGGGTATCCAAAAAGCAAATAAAATTGGCATAAGAGGATGTGGAGGAATCTTCTTCAGGGATGGCGTGCGGTGATATTTGATTGAAAAAAAGATTGCAGTGTTTACTCTGAGGAAAGTCTGTCTATCATAAAATAAACGGAACGAAGGACAGGACACTATTGTCAGCAACAGTACAATAGTGTGTTTTTATGAAGTCTTGATTGAGTTCATTGTGTTGTTATGATGTGTGGGGAATGTTTTTGTTACCGTAACTGAATGTGTTCCTATCTGTGTGGGTGCTAGTGTGCTTCA
The DNA here is from genome assembly GCA_015106755.1 of Etia nguti. Lineage (NCBI taxonomy): Eukaryota > Metazoa > Chordata > Actinopteri > Cichliformes > Cichlidae > Etia > Etia nguti. The sequence continues at coordinate 10,167 of VUQG01005253.1, read as the reverse complement.
TGACTGTGTCTCTGGTTCTGTTGTTCTTTAGATGCTCATCTAAATCATTTCATTTAGCTTGACTGCCTAAAAATTTAATATATTCTTTTAAGATAAACCCCTTTATATTATTGCCTCATTTCACTCACTATTAGTCGATGCCAGTGCTTACCCTGGCTTTAACTGGCGTACTTCAAATATTTTTTGGTTACTAACTTGAGTCTACAGTGTGCTTTTGGAATAATGTTATTAGTCCTTCTACAAAAAATAAAATAAATAATAAAAAATAAATCACAAAAGCACTAAACTGACCAAAATTTGCAAATTCCAAGCTGAATGGTGACATCTGCTCTGCTACCACTTAAGACCTATTTGGGTTTTTTCTAACAATATAGAGTGGCTGGTTGCATTTGTTTTGCAGTGTGCAAAAACAACAGAAAGATCATCTGAATTTGCACCAAAAGCACTTGTGCTCATTACAGATGTGAAACAGTACAGTCCTAGTCTTTAGAAGCTTCACCCTCCCCAGCCATATGTCTTTCAGAGTTTGGGTCCTTTGCCGGGCATCCCCAAACCAGCACAATTGTTGTACATTATTATAGCAATAAAACTGTACATTTTCTAAGCCATTTTGAAATACTTTTATGTTCTATTAAAGGATGTTTATAGAAGCAGGAGATCTGTCCACAGTTAAAGCCAGGATAAAGTGCTGATTTTTGTAATGTGCCACCATATGAAATTGTCCCTGTCACCATACCTCCATAACTGTCTGTCAGCCAGGAGGTTTAAAGCAGACCCATGACAAACTTTAACATGAAGATTCAACAGACTGGTTTTCCAATGGGTTAATACTTCTAAACTCAAATGACATAGAAACCTTACGGAAAACTGCTCCAAAAACATCCATTATGAAGTGGGGCATCACATAATTTCATTTAAATGGGCACGATCTGCTGATAAAATGTCTAAAATTCTAGGTTTGCGACAACACTACATTCACCCCATGATATGTGTCTATAATATGATTACAGCAAGAGAGAAGGCAGAGCTATGTGTTCTGATTTATTCACAGTTGGATCCGGCCTGAACATGCTGTGCCAATGGTTAGCAGTCCAAACACGAAGAAAATGGAGTGTTTATTTTTATTAATGGCAGTAATTTGTTGGTTATGGCTACAGTTTTTTAGGCTACAAAAAAACACAGTTTAGTGCGACCTAGACCCTGAGGTCTGCCCTGTATTTAGACATTATTACTGCCTGCACTGTGCTGTGAATCCACATTAAATTCGCCCCTACCTATCTTCTGTCTCCTGGTTTTCTCACAAAGATGAGTAAATATCTAATTTACAGAAATGGTTTCATCATATGATGCTTTGGCCTTTGCAATTTCCGCTTGCCACTTGATGCATTGTGTTCCATTCATCCCTCTGAATCGGTGATTATTCCTGGTTAGTGTTTGCTCCTGGCATTACAGCCCACCCTTTTCACTCAATCTCCTCAAAGTGTACAGAGGTTATACTAATAAAAATACTTGTTATGTAAAAAAGCTACAACCACACAAATCACTCAGAAGCTTTGCGCCTAAATGGAAAAGTTGTTATGACGCACAAAGGCTGAGAGAGAAAAAAAGAGGGGACCAGCCCTCCCACAGCTTTTTACAGCTCGGTGCATCTTTAAATGAGATAAGCCATCTTTTTATCAATTTGTTGCACTTTTAGCTGTCACTGAGAAATGAAAAATGAAACAGAGAGCAAAAGAAGCAATAACAAGACTTTTCACAAGTTGAATTCCTGGAGGAGCAACAAAGCTTTATTTCCTTTGAATACAGATTTTGCTGAATAGCTTAAAGAATGCACACAGTTTGATAGGCTATATATTGTAGGTAGATATTAGGTTTGTGAAAGTGGAATTTATTCCTTCCTACTCTACCTATTCTCTATATTTCAAAGCAGACGACTAAACATTACTTGCGCATTCAAAGGAGTTTTTCTTCTATGACTCCAAACACATGTCAGGCGTTGTTGCTGTTTGTGTATATACTGCCTGAGAGCACTTTGTTTAAACAGCCACATTAGCAAAGAACACGTAGTTATAGGAGCTGTAGCCCTGCGGTGGTAAATTCATACCCAACAGGTGTCCAGTACAAACAGTCTCGCACTAAGGTTTACCGTGCTGCTACAGTTACTGACAGGATCACTCCTTTAATATGCCTCAGTGTGAAATTTGAAAGATCATATCACAAGTTTGGTATCATGACATTGCACGTGTGGTTTCTTTGCATGTTATTGCATACAGCATATTTTTTGGTTCTCGTGTGCTCTTTCACACCTTATATGAACCTTAACCAATTTGTGTGTCAATTAATGGTGGAAAATAACATAAAATAAGCTGAAAATACACAGACAGGATCACAAAATGCGCTTGGTTGGTATTTATATGAAGTCCATCTATCCACTTTCTTAACAGCTTGGACTGGAACCTGTCCCAGCTGTCACAGGGAACAAGGGGCGGTATAACTTGGATAGGTCACCGGTCTATTGTAGGGGTTTATTTGATAGCATGTGCTTGAATTAAGGCTCTCACGATATCAGATTATCACTGCACAATTGCTATGCCTGCAAGAGTTCACTGTAAAAATATCACCAGGATATCACTATAAAAAGAGAAAATACTACTATTACTACTACTAATAATAATGCTAGTCAAAGTTACCTTTAACATTAGGTCTTCTGATTTAATTGTTTTGGGATCAGGGTTAACCCTTGAGACTCGTGATCTGCTGTAACTTTGAGTGTGAGCCACAGTGTGTTGCGCTTGTCTGTCACACACATTGGTTAATGAAGTCTTGCTGTAAAGTCTCATTGTTTTGACCACTGATGTCTTGGTGTTTTGAACCAGATGACCATGGGGTCAGACTGACCAAGAAACTGAGGGACAATTCATGTCTGCACCTACTTTCTAAGTGCCGTTGTCAAAACTGCTGGTGTTTCGCCTTGTTGTGTAACTCTCTGTTTTTGCAACCTGTAGATCGCAGCCAACTGTTGAGCCCATAAAGCCCTCAAGAAAATGTTTACTGAAGATGTGCATCAAGGGAAGAGAAGGGTGATTTCCCATAGACTTATATATACAGCTACATTTAGTTTTGCAACCAGGTATTTTCTCCATGCTGGCCATTAAAAAAAAAAGCAGGTCTAATGCACTTCTACATTAGCGTCACTTTTCAGACTCGGAAGCTACATCTGTTATTTATGTATCTTTATTTTCCAGTTTGATGGGAATTGGTGTTTTAGTTATACACATTATATTACTCTCTCTTTTTTTTACATTAAATGTTTATTTTGCGACATCTCTTGTTAAAACTTAATTCCTGACACACAGCTGTTTAATATCTTATAGTCAAAACAAAGCTACGCGGCTCCTGTAGACCACCAACACAGACGGCATGGCCACTAGAGTGGAGAACATTGTGATCCGTACTTGAAGTCAGCCCAGATTATTTGAAATCCTTTTTCCTCTGAGAATATTAAATGTCCCATTGTAACCCATTGTGCCAAGAAAATCAATACCCCTGTAATTGGCCTTTTGATGCTGAAAAGTGGTTTGTTCATTTGGACTGGTCTTTTTTCCTTTTTCTTCTTTTCTTCTCTGTAGTAACGTTGGTACAAATTTGATTTGAACTGTACCGATACTCTCACTCATGAGTAAAAGAAATGACAGTATCTCTTGTCATACATTACAAGCCAGGATCCCTTCTCACCTTTTTCCTCTCAGTGATGATTAAACCCCATGCAATAGTTAAAATTACACATCTTGTTATAGATGGTTGAACAGAAAAATCATTTCAGTCTCATTTCTCGGTTTGTGCATCCTTGATTTCTTTTCTTCCCTTCTCTCCTCTCTTCCTCCTTACTGCCTCCCACCATAGATGTGAGAGGAGGAGGTGAGGAAGAGCATGGGGAGAGAAACTTTTATGCAACAAGGGTTTAACAAAATTGGATTTTTTTTTTTTAGATCTCTTTTTTAAATTAATCACGCAGACAAATAGTAAAGAACAGAAAGTTTAATCCTGCAGTGGATCATCTTGTTGAAAATGTGTGGAATCCTTGTGCTACATCAAGAGTAAAAAGCAAAACAAAACACATAGCTCCCCCCAGATGTATTTTAGAGAGTGAGACATCCTTTAAGATGGCCCACTAAGTTGTATTTCCATGTTACAGGCAGGAGCATTGAGAAAAGAGTACACAAAATAGAGAAATGAAGTAGCTAAATCTACATCTGGAGGATAAACAGACGATGAATAGAATTAATAAAAACTAAAAATTAAAACTTGATTAGAAAAAGCTTCTGAAATAGATCACTTTCAGATACTGGAACACCCATCTTTTGGTTTTTTGAATGTAATTGAATCTTTTTTTTAGTCACTCTCTTTCTTGTTTTAAAGATCAAGTGATGGCAGGATAACAATGGAAATGAACTGAGAACAGTGACTGTTTGCTGATGCTTGGCCGAGACACTCCAGATTTGCTTTTATGACTTACTGCTAACCGCACATCCATATTAGACTTTGGTCCGAAATGTACTATATTTGTACAAACCAAGGCCATACAGGTGGACAATAAACCCAGCTGATATATTTGACTTGCACTAAATTGTATCAAAACATTTTTAAGGTTGTTCAATTCTGTTGAGATTTTTGTGTTAAAAACAGAAGGCAGCCTTTTGAAAAAAAAAAAAAAGCATGTGTTTGGTGAAAAGTTTCACAAAATAATATGCAAACAGGTTGATGTAAATTCTACAGTAACTTGCTGGCAGCCAGTCAGTTACTATGAAAAATGCTCACATTAAATTTACAGTAAACACTTTTTACAGCAAAAAATTATTGTGCTGCTAAGTGGAATTTACGGCAATTGGTAATCTTTTTATTTACAGTGAAATTACTGTAAATGTAATTACAGTAATTTATTGTACTTATTTATTGTATTTTAATTATTTATTTTATTGTACTGCATTTTAATTTACACTTTTATGCTACTCACTGCTTGTATTCATCCATCCATCTCATCCATTCTCTTCCACTTACTGAATTCAGAGAGGGTCAGCTACCATAGAGTGAGAGGCGGGGTACACTGACAGGTCACCAGCCTGTCACAGGGCCAACACAGACAGGCAGACAACCATTCACCCTCACCCCCACCTGGGTGGTGGGAGGAAGGCAGAGTACCTGGAGAGAACCCATGCAAACATGGGGAGAACATGCAACTCCACACAGAAAGGCCCCAGTCAGATGGTGGACTTGACCCCAGGACCTTCTTGGTGTGAGGCAACAGAGGATATCCAGAGGATAATAAACAGTAAATGTAGGATCCATACATAATAATTGCCATTTATTCTATATTTTTGTGACTCTGCTTTTAACATTTTACAAACACTGAAATTTTTTTACCGTTTGGACACAATGGAAAATGTTGGTTAAAGGTTTTGTGGTTTCAGTGAGGAATGGCTACTATTCCAAAGGCTAAGGAAAAGACTTTTTCCCATAATATGACAAATATCTGGTTAAAAAAAGGGAAACCCCCCCCACAAAAAGTTCAAATGTCAAAGCAAAAAATGGAATCAAATCCTCATAAGAATCTTAGACTCCACCACTGCTATGAAACCCTTTTGGCTTTTTCCCGTATTTCTTGTCTCTGTATGACCTGAGGGCCAACAAACATTATAGCTGACAAATACAATCTTTTCCATCATTTTTAACCCTGTATGCCATGGGACAGCTGACAGATTTTCATGTTAGCAGCTGCATATCAATACCCTAGCCTGTGTGTAGAAGACTTTAAATGTCACAATAAAACCTCAGCTTTTTGTCAATATGAGAACATGCGGGAGATGATCGGGTTTCACCAAAGAGACGCATGTGGCCTGTCATACCTTGAGAATGAAGTAAAGTTAATACTGAGACATTATGGGTGCTGTATGTGCCTCACAGCTGAAAGTGAAGCTGTCTCCATGCCACTGAGGAGACATTTAAAAAGGGCTAAATCTAATAAAACCTGAGCTGTGAAGACTCCTATTTGTCAGATGTGGAGTATTTCATTACCACAGGATGCTTTATCTGCCCTCGGCATCACTCATATGCATGTGAACCAAACCTGCCAGAGGGCACGTGATCAGAAGAAATAGTGATAAATGCTGAAAGAGTGCAAGAGGGAAAACCTTTTATTGGCACATCAAGTGGATTTTTTGGAAATGACTTATTTAAAGATATATGTAAAGTCTATAATATTCTGCTCTGCAAGGTTTTATTGTATTTAATAGTGATCTCTGAGACTGTCGGATAATTTAGAACAAATGAAAGCACTTTCTGAAATAAAGAGAAATATGAAAATGTGTGATGTCTCTCTTAATTAAAGAAAGTTCGCAAAATTTCTGATTTCACCTTTCACTTTATTCATTCGTCAGCAAGTCTAGATAAAACTGATTGACCTGTTTTGCATAAATATTAAAATGTTCTTCCCTTATAAAACTTGCTAGGAATTTATGACACCTCAGGGTTCACCTGTATTTATCTCTTTTCTGCTCAGACAAGCCTTTGTTGTAAAGCTCTCTCTGCTCCACAGACCTGATAAATTCTGCGAGGCGGCCTCTTCCTTGGCCCATTGATTTTCTGCAGCAGCTTGTGGTCTAATTGCCCTTATCAAAATCATGACCTGCTAAATGATGGCCGCCTTTAATCGCCTGCACCCTTGCCAGCAGCTATCTGACATTTAGTACAATTAATTAATGCAAAGACAGCAGGGGGTTGGTAACTGGTCCATTTGGCTATGATGGTAGCTTTCTTTGCATAAGAAGGTTAGGCAAGGCTTCAGAATGGGGGGAATTATTAGCTGATATCTTACTTTCAGAAATACTGGTCTCACACAGAAAAGGTGCTCAATCAATATCGGCTGGTTTGAGTGGAAGATAAAGCAAAGAGTTGTATAGGAGTAGTGGTTGAGAAATGATCTCCAACTGAGTGTTCCTCCAACCCCTCCAAATGTCATGTTTTAGGAGTAATTTATTTAAAAAAATATGCCCAGTTGCTGACAGAAATGTGAGGCACACTGCCAAGCAATAAAAATAATCTTAAATTACAGGTGCCCAAACCCATTAAATGAAGATGGTAGGAGGCTGAAGGAAACCCCACAAAATAATAAAGTTAAAAAAGAAGTAGAAGTAGCAAATGGAAAAGGCAGAAATTTTGAAAATACAATAATAAGCTAGCAAAAACTGAGAGAAGATATAATCACTTCTTCCTGGCATGTGTGTAAGGCACAGACATTAAAGAAGGTGGCAAAAAGTGAAAATACACAAGGAAACTAGTTTCAAAATAAAACTGGTAGTAACCAAAGGATAAAGTGAGCCCAAATGATCTGGAACAGCATTCCACCATCTTCAGCTAATGAACAATTAAACAGATAGTATGATGCATTAACCTGCCTGCCAAATGCATTAACGTTTGGGTGCTGAGCCTAGCATTGCTCCCAGCGGATAGCATGGAGACACTTTCTGAGTAATAAGGAAATAATGACATGACCTGCTTAGACCCTCAGCAGGTCAGCAGATCTTGTGCAACACTTTTCAAACACAAACGTGTTGCACAAGCAAGTTACTTTAGAAATATTATTTTAATTTTTTTTTTGTTACTTAAGAAATTGGAATTTTGAAGCTTTTAAATGTGAAAGTGGATGTATACATGATGTATTTTTGAAGTTTTTTTTTTTTTCTTCATATTGTGTAAAGTGGAGTAAATTGGAGCGTAATAATTTTGTCTTGGAAAATAAATTTAATTCCATTCTTTAGCAGATCAAAGGCAAACCCACTGACTGATGTGAACACCACACAAAGCCCAAGTCTCTTTAAGGATGGTTTTGTCATATTTCAGAGAGCTGCAGGTTAGGACCCAAAAGCAACACACACTTTCAGAATTCAAAACAAAGGCCAAACCCAAAGAAGCATACAGTGGAACAGGCAGATAGAGGAACAGCACAATGTGGGAACTCAGGCAAACTGAGGCTACTTATACACACACAATGTAATGAGGGAAGTGGAGACAGCTGGACCAAATTAGCACAAGCGTAGCTAATCAATACAATGAGGATGGAGTGGAAATAGAACTGAACAAAACGTAGATGGTTACCAAAATAAAACAGGAAGTGAGAAGTAAAAACTAAACAGGGAAATGCACAAAAGTAAACCAAAAGTGACACAAAATTGAACTTAAACAATAAGCAAAATACAATTCCCACAGAGGATGTTAAACAATAAAGTGAACTTGAAAGTCCAAGAACACAAAACACTGGGTCAAAGAGCCAGGACCATGGCAGTTTCAGGAGGCAGGGGGTCAACCCACAAAAAAGTCGATAAAAACGTGTTGAATTTTCAGCCAGTTTTATTGTTATAGTGACTGCTCTACACTTGTAGCAATCCAAGGTCATCAGAGGGTCTCATCTCACATCAGGCAGTGCAGCGAGTGTACACGCGTCTTGAAATTGTCATTGCTTTCACTTTGATCTGTGTTGCTTCATCATTACTGGTGTAATGATCTGCACCGAGTTCTTCAGAGCTCCAACTGTTGTTCATGTTCCTGTGGTATTGCTCAATTAATCATCCACGAGAATTATTACATTGTGAGTGATATTGGTTACGCAGTTATTGACATTGTCATCACTGACATTTGTCTGATGACTCGATGCAAATGACAATATTTCTGTGAAAAACTACTCACATGTTACTCTTGCGGGCACTGGACATGTGGTGGTGCATTAATTACCAAATGTTATATTTGTCAGATAACAAATTATTCTGTTTCTTGCTACAAAGATTAATTAACCCCTTCATTCATTCATGCATTAATTATGACCACCAAAGGCAGTTTTTGTGCGTGTATCTATGTATATGTATCTATGAAAATGTAAATGTTTTAATACTGAAATTGTTTTTGAGAGATTTCAGTGAAAACCAACCCAAAATACAATTGGAAACTTTGGACTTTTAAATTGGTATAGCTTACAGAAAGAAACAGACAGTGTCTGACTCTTAATGCACAGTGGACAATACTAGTCTTGCCATTTCTTGCAAACACATTCTACATTTGAATGGAAAGGACTGTGGTAATGCAAACTCTACACAGGAACGTCCCAGCCCATCAGACGATTCAAACCTAAAACCTTCTTGCTGTGAGGTGACGTTGCAAAGGACAGCACCACTTATAAATTGCTCCTAAATAAATAACAGAAATAAATAACAGAGAATGAAGAAGAACTGAGAAAATATTACTATAGACAAGTTTTAGGTTTAGCAGAAGTTAAAGTTACAGTACGCAGAATACCTAAGAGACTTCCAAATCATTCAATAAATAAAAATAAATGAATAATGAAGCTCTTTTAAAAATGTTAAATATCTAAAAGATCTTTATTTTGTCCATGTTTTCCCTTAGAAGTTCTTTTCCAGCTTGTTCTCATTCTCATGCTGTAAGATAGTGCAGTATGGTATCTCAGACCCATGATGCATATACCAATATTAAAATGGGTCTTATTCCAAACTGGACACTTATAGATGCTTGTTAACAATTATGACCATCATATTTAAACAACTTTCTCTCAATTTTAAATACATGTAGACATTCAGGGTTCTCGGGAGGGGCTATGCGGCAGGTAGCTCCATGCCCTCCTGAGTTTTAAATGCACCTTAGAACACACATGCATCAACACTACATATGAGCGGGCGGAGGGAGGTTTGGGGTCTTCACTCACCCCCGTTCTCTGTTGCCCGTCGGGGCAGGGGGGCTGGGAGGAGGAGTTGGCCATCCGATTGGGGTCTGCAATGTGGGGCCTCCCTGCTACTGCGGAGTCGGGGCGGTCTGCTTATCTCCACCCCAGGGGAAAGGGTAACATCCCCTGGGTCTAGGTGCAGTTTCCCCCTCTAGGGGCAAGTGTACCTGGACCTGGGGTATAGAGTATGTTAGGGGAGTGTGATTGTGTGTACAGTGTCTATTTATGTCTGTCTCCATGTTGGGTGAGTGCTGAGTATTTGCATGTGCGTGCATGGGGGTGGGAATGGATGTTCGTATCTGTGTGTGCCTGTTTGTTTGTGTCTATATGTCAGGTCGGGTATTAGACGCCACCTCTCCAGGGACATCTCAGGCCCTCCAAGG
>VUQG01005252.1:0-14899 GCA_015106755.1 Etia nguti | reverse complement strand
AGTCTGGCAGTGGGAGCAGTGTGACAGTTCAACTGTTTAGGAGGGAGATGGCGAGGGGAAAGAAACTGTTCCTGTGTCGGGTGGTCCGGGTCTGCAGGCTTCTATACCGTCTGCCAGAGGGCAGCAGGTCAAGAAGTCTGTGTCCAGGGTGTGAGGGGTCTGTGATGATTTGCACTGCCCGTTTCCTGGTTCTTGATAGGTGCAGGTCCTGGATGGAGGGCAGGGGGGCGCCGATGATCTTTTCTCCTCCCTGTACAGCCTGCTTTTTGTTCCTTCAGTTCATCATTAATTATCTTCAGTTAGGTTCTTGGTTTGGTTCTTAGTTTGGTTTAGATGTTCACCCTTGTGTGTTCTCTGTAGTGCTTCAGTCTTGACTGTTTAGTTTAAATTACTGTTGTGTTTATTATGTTCCCTCAGTATTTCCTGCTTTTTCCTTCTATGTCGCTTCCCTGTGTTCAGGTTAGTTCTGTCTTTATTTCCCTGATAGTTATTGCGCCTCATTTCCTGATGTTTTAATTTTGGTACCATTTTGTCTCTTGTATTTTGTGTTTAGTTTTACTTCCTCTCCTGCCTCATTGGGCTGACTGTCTACACCTGTGTTAATTTGCCCCAGCTGTTCCACATCCCCTTGTTGTGATGTCTGCTATCCTTTAACCTTGTTCCTGGGTTCATCCCCAGTGTGTCTTCTGTTTATGGACTTTGTGGTCTGCTGCCTTTTTGGATTTCTGCTATTTCTGAATAAAACGCTCTGTCTGCATTTCCATTCACATTTCTTCAGACATGATAGGATGGATGGATTCTTTCGGGGGTGGGGGGATATTTAGATTAGTTTTATTTATAAGAATTACCCTCTAATCACAGTATTATGCATATACTGAAGTGAGAAAAATGACAGTCTAATGTGAGACTGCAGTTTAGTTCTTTCAGAAAAAATATTGCAAGAAGTGACTTCCATGCAACAGCACCGTTTGTACAGTTGGAGAGATTTCTGCTGTACACTGATTCTTTCCTTAGGCTGCAACACTTCCCACTCAACACTTCGGGTCTCTTGTCTGAATAAAATCCAGATCAAATATTATTTTGCTTACCAGCAGTCAGATATGACTGGCCATATTACAAATTGTATCACTGTCTACATGCAAATTAGGGTCAGATTGCTGCAGCCCAGAGGATGATGGAAGCTGTTTTGTAATCTAACTGCCGCCAATGCGAGAAGGAAAAATACGCCCAGTCTCCCCTCAGTCTTTATTGTTTGTTAGGAAAATGGGTGCATCAGTTTACTGAAGTACATGGGAACACAGATGAAAACAGTTTGAACAATTCTAACAAACTTACAGTGAATATTTGCTACGACCACCTTTATCCTTCAGCACAGCCTCAGCACGAAGAATCTGTACGCTGTGCATATTAATATTTATGAATGGGGATCATTAGTGCTTGGATGAAGCTGCTTATGAAAATGCAGAAATAGCTGCATTTATTGAAACATGCAAATACAAAGTACCTAGAAATATAAAATATGAGGCAAAAGTATAGAGGCTTCTTGAAGGGAACTCAAAGCTCTTCTTTGGATGTTTCTGCCCTTTGTTCTGTTCTCTGTCACGATGATCCCACGCTGCTTCAGTAATGCTGAGGTCCGGCTCTGGGGAGGCTGATCCATGACTGATAGTTTTTTCACTGTACGTCCAGGTGTGCTTTACTGCACTGACAGTGTGTTTGGGATCATTGTCATGCTGCCAATCAGATGCTTTTCAGATGGTATTTCATGGAGGATCAAAGTCTGATGTTTTTTTCTGAGTTCATAACTCATCAGTTTTATCAAAAATCTTAAACACCACTGACTGAGATGCAGGTGAAACCATGACAGAGCCTCCACCATGTTTCACAGATGGCTGCAGACTCTCACTGTTGGACCTCCTCATACATACTGACCATGATGTGGATCCATCTCTCCATCAGACCCATTCCTCTGATCCAGTTTTTTGTGTCATATTCATACCTCAGCCTTTCCTCCCTGTTTTTCTTCCTTAGGAATGATGCATCTCAGGTCCTGTATCAGGCCTTTGCTGCATGTGTGTGTTTGTTTTGTTTATGTGAAACTGTTATCTTTGCCATTTTACATTGATTCAACTAAAGAAATGGGAATTAATGTGTTTCTGGAACAAAGAGCTTCAAATGAGTGAAAAAGCAGCCAATGTCCAAAGAGAAAGTTTGAAGACCTTCAGAAAGCCCAGAGAGCTGTGACAAAATTACAAGACGGTCTGTCTCCTTGGAAGCAACTTACAAAGACATGAGTGTACTTAGACCACCAGCCTGTTTAATCTTCATCACAAAAACCTGTCAATACCTTTATTTTTTCTTCAACCTGGAGTTCTTAATTGATTTTTCTTTTGTGAATAATACTAACAAGACATAAAAATGCCTTAAAGAAATCATAATTCAAAACATAAATAAATCAGAAGAGAAAGACTGAACCAGCTTTAAAGCAACTCAAACAATCAGCACTGCTTTCACCTGGAGATACGTGGGGTTTTCAGCAATGTGAAAATAAAGAATATTCCATTACAAAGTGATTTCACCTCCATTTTGCCACCGCACACCTGATGTCTGACAAGGGCTATACCTGATCAGATTCTGGCCACTTTAAAACATTTCAGCCAATTATCACAACCCCACACGGGCACTCAGCTCTAATATGTTCAGCGTCCATTAGCGCCCGACTGTCACTCTGCTGTGTATTGGAAAAACTGTCAGGGCACTTATGTTTAAAGCTTGTATTGTTTGGCTCGATGGATAATGCCCTGTACTGAGGGTGGGGTTATTTGGGAGGGGTTATTTAGCACTTAATGAAAAAAGCCTCACTGTGAATGTTCACCACATGTTTGACGGCTAAGCAGAGAAACTGCATGGATACCAACAGTGTTTCCACCTGCCCTGGAGTCGCTGGCAGCCCTGCATAGCGCCACCAATGGGTCACAGTCGGTGTCGTGTTTATGTGTATAACCTTTGGATCAAGTGGAGTTCAAAGGGCTGTGTTCCAATTTCTGCCATATCAGGGTTTTTTTTTTTATTTGAAGGCATTCATCTATTGCAGCATCTGAACTCATTGGCCAAGCTGCACACAGGAAGTGAGGTCATATCTGCTTAAACACCATTCATACAGAAGGAACTTTGTGACATAAGAAAAAGTTTCTTCTCTCACAGATGCCATATTTTGAGTCCCATGTTAGGATTTTGGATACCGACTTGTTGGGAAAAGACATTCCCATATGAGGGTGGAGCGGATTCCATCCACAGTCTGCACAGACTAAGAGCTGGTCCAGATCACCTTGAAACCAATAATTACAAAAGTTGTCAGAAAGATTTTCAATTTTCAAATCTGTTTGTCTCAAAAAGTAGAATGGGCTGTGAAGTTGGCAAACAGAAAGTGATCACCGGGGCCGCCGCACTAAGCACCAAATATTTTAACAACAGCTGTTGCCATGGTGCACTTGGTAAACGTGTTCTTCTTGCAGCTCCCAGCCATGTTCAAATGTAGTTTTTATGTCTTTTAATCAGTGCTCTGAATGCACTTCAGCTGCTCCGTGTGCAGTTCTTAAACACACGTTAGCGGTTGTTATTTTGCCACCACGGCCACCTTTACATACGTGCTGCTTCCACTCAAATAACCATCTCTTCAAACTTAAGGACTCAGAGCTTCCTTCACAGTCAGACATCTCCTGATAAAAACGACTGAATGGCTACAGCAGCAGAACGATGTTGCAGGCTGGCCTCGTGACCTCTGAGTGCATGAAATCTAGAGTGTGTTTGTGCCGGTGGCACGTGAAAAGGAAAGTCTAAAATATTCTTGCTGAAGACGTGTATTTGATTTGCTTTTTGACTCTTTTTATGGTTCCTGCAGGAATGTACCAAGTATGTTAAGAAGGGGGGAATTAGGCTGAAGTTTGAGTCCGTTTAAGAGCAGTTTCTCTGTCTGCATAAATACAGATGTTTCTCATTGTTAACCTATTACAGGTTTTCTTTTAATAATAGAGTAAGCATTGTTTTAACTCCATCCATCCATCCATCCATCCTCTACAGCTTATCCAGGTTCAGGTCGTGGAGGCAGCAGTCTAAGCAGAGTACCCACTCTTTCCTCACCTCAGCCACCTCTTCCAGCTCATCCGGGGGAACGTTCCTGAGCCAGCGAGTCCTGCCAGTGAGTCTGCCCTGGGCCCTCCTCCCGGTAGGACATGCCCGAAAACACCTCGCCTTAGAGGCATTCAAGAGGCATCTTAATCAGATACCTGAACCACCCCAACTGGCTCCTAAAAGTTACAATGAAATGCTAAATTAAGTTAAACCACCTCATCAAGAGGAGCACGTTGAGGTGGTTTAACTTAATTTAGGATTTAATTGTAATCTTCATTTCCTGGGGAAGGAGGAGCTACTGTCTGCATAGACTGGTGATGGGTGATGGTGGTGTGTATATGTTTCCTCTCATATATTCAGTTTTGCATCACTCTTTAAAGTTAGTTTTCATTCTCTCTCTAGTTTGATTTTAGCATATCTCCAGCTTTTGCCAGCTAAATCTGTCCTGTAAATGCAGCGCACTCATCCACTGTGACATAAAAAAGGAACATTAAAAAAAGAAGATTGGACTACTGAACTGTTTAAAGGCCCTTTTATTTCCACCTCCCACACTCAGCCATCCTCCACAGTACAGTTAGTTTGGTGTGTCGACTCTGAGCTAATCAATCCTTGCATTATATTACATATAAATATTCCCCAGGTGGATTCTGGGGGGTGTAGAAGTGTTGAAAGACTGATTAAGCAGAGCAGTGGCACCAACATGTCAGAGGGGAGAAAACCAAACTGGGAGGCGTATGATGCACTGCACGCTCGAAGTAGCTCGCAGGCTTTGCTCCATAAAACGAAGCACTGATGTGCAGCCACTTCACAACATAATGATGTCCTCCCAGTGAGAGAATGCTCTTTAGTTTAGTTTCACACTTGTTGTGAAAGTATAATCACAAACCTCCTCCCTACTGTAAATTACTTCTTAATCCTGCGATTGATCTGGAAACGACTGAAGACTCAGAAATGATCCAAAGATCCTTCTCAGAGCACCTGGCACTGCTGGGCTCGGTGTCATTCTTCATCTCACAGACCGGCACCTTCGTTAGTATCTCACACACACACTGTTCTTCATTCCTCCGGCCTCGGCCGCGCATTCGCATCGATCGGGTGTAGCTGCAGAGACAGCACAGACTCCTGAGGACGTCTGCAGGGTTCAGCCTGTCTGTGTTTGTCTAATATGTTTCAGAGAATGAAAACCTGCAGAGGTTTAGATGGATGGCTGTGTGTCTGGAGAGAAACTATCACTGTTTAAAGTTTAATGTCATGTTTTTGCTCAAATGCTTGAATTAAAGCTGAAACTCTGCACTTCTGCCACTTCTAGACCGCTCCAAATACTTTTTGTGGCTTATGCAGAGACATTGGAAAAGATGGCATTTATCCACAAAAAGCCATTCTGAGAACAGCAGTTTTCATTGTGCAGTGGCAGATTACATGACTGTAGTTCATATGTGAGTAATACTAGTATTTGTTTACTTACTTTAGCTCTGATGTGAATGATCATTTACTAAAGTTTCTCGGTGAAAGGATTGAGAGACAGCTCTCAGGACCACACTATTGATCGAACAGTTAATGAAACTCTAAAGTTGGGTTACTTGGGTTAAGTTTGTAGAAGAAAAAGTTGCTTTTGGTGTCCTAATGGCAGCAAAAACGAGCCCCGGAAATGTAAATGATTATAGTTTAAGATGAAAGTGTGTACTTAAGGTGAGGCTGTAAGCTAACAACACTGGAGAGAAGCCCAGTCAGTACCTGGCAATGGTGGGAAGGAAGAACCTCTATTTGACAGGAAGAGCCCTCTAACAGAGCAACGATCAGGGACAGAGTGTAGAAAATTTCCTCAAACCATGGATACAAGGCTCTGTGTGTGTGTGTGTGTGTGTGTGTGTGTGTGTGTGTGTGTGTGTGTGTGTGTGTCAGCCAGCTAATGGTGGTTTTAGGACTGAGGCAGGCATACCTCAGAGGGTCAGGTTTTCCAGTCATCAGTATTTCCAGAAATGAGACCCAAATGTTTGGCACGCTCTGCTCTGACATGAATGACTCAGATTTGATTTGTGGAAGAAGATGGAGAGACAGATTCAGAAAGACAGACCAGCAGGTAGGAGAACAACCAGACAGCCAAGACTAATCCACTAATGCTGGTTCTAAGACTCTGCAGATGATGGCTATGCAGGTGTGGCGGAAAGCATAATCTTACAGGAGGTCATGAAGTAAATCCCTACATGTGATCCTCTGCATAGAACCCCAGGCTCTGGTTTCATGGGTAACCTCCTAATGTACCAACTCCTCATGCCCTTTGACCTGCTACGCTGACAGCTGTGTCAGATTAAACTGGCACGAGCACCAGTTGTGAACAGGTGTAGAGATGCTCACCTGTGAGGAACAAACTCAGTGAAATGATCTGTGTGTGTACAATATTGTGAGTAAAATGAATGCAGCTTTCGTGATGTCACCCATTGGTTTGTGAATTCGTGTTATTAAACCTTGCAGTTTGTTCTTGCTGTTGCCATTTTGTTTTGAAAGACTGTGGGTGGGTCTGACTGTTTCTGACACTTAGAATGACAAAAGTTACAAAATGGACTTTATGTTTTATTTACGATGATCCAAAACGAACATCTTAGCTAAAAAACCAGAAAAGTGTTTCGTGAGGTCAAGATTTAGGATTGAGACCAGAAGTCTCTTTGCAACCACAGGTATCGCCCCCTGGTGGTGATTAAGAAGGATATAACCTTAGGGCTTCACTTCGCAGATCCAGAAGTTGCGCCCATCTTTTACGCAATGACAACGTTAAACCTCATTATCAGATCAAGCTACATTTTGTCTGATTTTTTTTTTTTTAGCCTGTTCGTGTTAGTTATATGGCACTTTTCTACTCTGGCTGAACACTTAAATGCATCGGAGGCAACTCAGGATTCAATGCAGGATTCAGCATTCATTAATTATACTTTGATGCACTAGAGCAGCCAGGGATTGAACCGCTGACCCCCTGACTGGTAAACAACCTCCCGAGTAACAACTGCCCCACTGAGATGAACACATTTTCCTTTTCTAAGGATTTTTGGATCTGTGAATGATGCAAAGCTCCTCTAATACTGTTTACTGTGCAGCAGGCGATCTGAGGGGTTGTTGGCTCTCTCTGCAACCATGACTGGCACTGCTGCACCTCAGCATACAACTATGATGAGGTTTTGTTTGCAAAGATAAGACTCTCTGCGCTTTTGGTGAGTTGGGGCACAGTAGGACTGCACATCCTTGTGCTGGGCATCAGCATTTTCTTGTGTTGACACATGAGTCTCTTTTATTTTTAAAGTCTCTGACAGGTCACCCAAAAAGTTGATTCTGTTCATCTGTAGCTGAAAACGCTACAAATGAACAGAATCAACTTTTTGGGATTTCCTTACCTGGATGATTAAGCATACATCAACACCTCAGCCCCCATATCTGTGCAAACGGTGGTCTTGTTAGCTGATATATAATTATTGTTAGAAGTTTACTTTTTAGACTGTGGAGTCAATTCAAGTCAAACTGTTACAGCTCATTTCTGTCTTCCTCCCCTCTCCCCCAACCAGTTACAGCAGACGACTGCTCCTCCCTGAGCCTGGTTCTGCTGGAGGGTTCTTCCTGTTAAAAGGGAGTTTTTCTTTCCCACTGTTACCAAGTGCTTGCTTATAGGGGGTCGTCTGATTGTTGGGCTTTTTTCTGTATTAATGTAGGGTCTCTACCTTACAATATAAAGCACCTTGAGGGAACTGTTGTTGCGATTTGGTGCTATTTAGATAAAATTGAATTGAAAAATTCTGACAGCATCTCACACTTTTAAGTTTTGATAAGTTTCCTCGACACAGACGACTCTTAAGTAATAAAGAAAGTTACAGTGAAAAGAGAAAATAACTATTTGCTAACAAAAGCTCCAGCCCTGTGTCACCTGACTGTACCATTGTACGGTCCCACATCCCCGATAAGATCGCACTTCCCTCTTCCTGCAGTGTGTTTGTAAGGAGCGGCTTTGGGGGTGGATTCCTCGTCTGAGCACCAACAGAAAAGTCCGACCATATCAATAAACACAGATAAAAATGCCAATCAGCTGGGAGACACAAATCAATAAGCTGCTAGTTTACAGGCTCCGCCTCGTGCTTGCTGGAAGCTAATATTACTTCATCACAAAATTAGCGTTTCTAAATGCAGAGGTAACAAAATGAGTAAAACATGGCTGTGCATAATGTAAGCAGCGGCACAAACATTTCATAAAAATACACAACCAGAGCAGTGTCTGGATTTTATCTGCGATCACAAACAGAGAGCTGTTTTCTCTACAATATTCAGTCCTAACAGCAGGATTTACCAATTAAATCACCCAGCAGCAAACGGCCACCCCGCTGAACAAATAAACTCCCGTATGCTTTCTTTACATCTTGCTCTTTGCTCAGTTTGTCCTTCTGTTCTCACATCTCTCAGTTTTTACTTCCCGCCTCTCGTCTGTTTCACTCTGTGTTTACACGACCACGGGAAACTCACTCAGAAGCAGACAAAGGAATACTCCAACTGCCGAAGCGGTCATATCTAAAATGGGTTATACTGGATACATTTAGGCAAAAAAATATCTGTAAACTGATTAGCAGGCCCGAGTTACTCAATAATGTCGAGAAGACAAACGGCGTGCACTTTAACCGCAGTTGCAGGACAAAGTCAGCCTCTCCGCTTCCAGCCTTATTACAGAACAACTCTGCAGTCTGTTTTTCTTTGCCACTTTGTTTTGGTGCTAATGTCGCAGAGGATATGAACGAGGAAGCAGCTGCCTTGAGAAAACATCAGCATCGCTGCAGAAAGTCGCTCATCAGACTGGTAGATTAATCAGTTCATTTGTTACTGTGGTTATCGGCTGAAAACAAACAGAACGACTGCGAGAGCGCTGCAGTTTTAGTTCTCATAGCAAATACACAGAAACACAGAGTGCATGAGTCTGATTCAGGGAAATCTTTTTGTACTGATTCACACAGCCATATCTGTGCATAAATCTGTGCGTCAGCCGCCTTGATGAATGAATTCTACCAAAAACTGCAGTTCATCTAATGGTCCATTATTCCCCGTCAGATGATGTCATTAAAAATGGCTCCAACAGCACAAACATGGTGCAGAGGTCCAGTTCAGCCTAGCAGACACCTAGCTGCTACAACCACCTGTGTCAGTCAAAGAGGCCACGCCCCCAAAGTTTGCATTATCAGTGGTGCAGCTCCTCAGATTCAGAGGAGGATGCTGACCTCTGCTTGTGCCTGTATTGGTGCTGTTTTGGAGCATGTTTAATGCAAATATGTGACCAGTGATATGTATTGCTCTTTTGCTTTGTTGAATGCAAATGTAATGTTTTGATCAGTGGGTTTTGGTCAGTGGTTGTTGATCAATGGTCATGAGAATTTGCATAATTAAGATTAAGGAACTGACCTCCCAGCCCATTGTTCCTTCAGTGGGCTGGTTTCAGTCGTTATGCAAATGTACTGTTTATAAGATTGGGGAAACCTGCAGTCAGCTGAGACTGAAGAAGTCACTTGGATGAGTGACGAAACGTTTCTCCCACAAAACGCTACGTCCAGATGAACAGAATCAACTTTTGGAGACAAATGTAATGTTGTTTTTCAAGATGTTCTCAGCCTTTTCTACATAAGAACAAACCTCAGCGGTGAATTATTCCATCGTTTTATTCATCAACACAATCAAAAGGTTCACCAGTGCTGCAGGAATCTAATCTCTCTTGTAAACAAGATGAGATATTTTGGTGGAAAAATGTTTCCAGTCTTAGATGTCAGAGTTTCCTCATTACTTTTATAGAAAGCATTTCTTTCATATCTGTGTGCGCTTCAGGACGTGTTTAGCTGCACAAAAATATCATTTCTACAGGTGTCTTTGGCAGTGTTCACTGTGTGTGTGTGTCTGAAAGAGAGTGTGTGTGTTTGTGGTCTAACTTCGCCCCTCTGCCTTTCACACCTGTTCATTTCAACACTGCTTACAAGTTGGTGTTCAAAAATGTGCCAGGCTGGACTGCAGCGCGGTGCTAATTACAGCAAATATGTTGGATTTTGTACAGAAGTTTGAAGTTGTGTGTCCTGTTAGATCACCGTCTAGTCCTTGTATGGAGTGTTTTTACTGCACAATAGACGTTCAAAACTCTGTTTGTAAGATGTTTGTAATATTTATTTTCATCATTAATTTCTTTATTCTGAAGAAGTGTTTTGGATTTGTAGATTAGGGTTTGCAGTTCCTAAAGCAGACGTGCTTCTGTGCTAACTCAGTGTTAGTGACACACAGTTTTCAGGTCCATGTTCTCATTAAGACACTGGAGGAAGACCTCGGTGTCTTCTCCAGGGTCCTGCTCGCTACGTTCACTTCATCGACTTTATTGTGTCGCCGTTGCTCTGAACAAAGAAACGACCTCCGATTAGAGAAGGAGCAAAGTTCTCCCGTGAGGGAGTATCAATAATGGAGGAGCTCCACCTCCCATCTCTCCCACCTCTGTGTGTCTCTGTGTATTCATTGATCTGTTCACGCATGTTTGTGCTGTCTCATTTCCCTGCATGTTTAAATGCGCTTGTGCATTTGTGCGTGTTAACGTCATCCTTCTTTAGTTTCAGTGGGAAGGTTCCACTTTCCCACTGGTCAGGGGCTGAGACCTCAGTCCTCGGGGGTTAAAGGTCATTTTGGGCCTATAGCGGGACATCACGGCAGCTTAGAGAGGTCAAGAGAGGTCAGGGGCAGAGGCTCGGACACTGACATGACAAAAGGACTGCCGATGGAAAAAGAAAAGCACATCGTGAAAGAGAAAAGGGTCGAAACAAAGAGTTAAGGCGAGAGTGAAGGAATCCAGAGACGTGTCCCTTCACTGCCAATCTCATCTCAGCTTCATTCGCTTCAAACGTCGACAAGTATTCAGTGTTTCCCTCAGTCTGTGATGGAGAACATGTCGGGCATCATTCAGAACACGGGGCAGCTCGCTTCTTTATTAAAACCAAGAAACACTGATCCATTCAGTGTTGACGGTCTAGATTGCTAGCTGAGAGCACGTTGGTCACGGTGTTTTAAACTATTTCTTTGTCAACAATTAAAAAGCTAAATTATGTCAAATACAAAAGAATGGACAAATAAACATAAGCTCTCATTCATTCGAAGGCAGTTTATTTAGAAGAATAAGCAGTAAAAATGACCATTTCATGAAAATGACATCTCGGTGATGTAACTCAAACACACGACTTTTCAGTGCTGGTGCAGATCCAGTCGTGTGCCCGCACCTTTTGGAGAGCCAGCCCGTATTTAAGGAGGTTCGATTCCTGAACGTAGCATCAGCTTATGTTCCACTGGACGAGGTAACCGAGGATAGAACAAGATGCTGTTAACAGTCACAGTGTTTATTCCACCTGAATGATGTAAAATCAGTTTTTTCTTCTTCAGCTGTGATGAAACTCTTCTGACAGGCTGTCCGTGTTGATTGTTGATTTGTGTCAATGCAGCTTTACTTCTCACGTCTTGTTGAGCCTCCCCTCGTTTCTTGTACTCCGACTGTTTGATGGTTAACAACCGAACCACTTTTTTCTAAATCCCTGCCAAATGTGTGGAGTTCCTTGGATTTCATTTGATCTGCTAACATTTTTACGGACTTCCTCTTCTGGCTGTTACAGTATGAAACAATAACAAGAAGGATGACACATCAAGACTATATTCAGAACCACTGGACCGCATGTGTGAATCATCTGGGAGTTTTTCCTGTGGTAGCCAATCTCATAACCACTGAGCTGTGAGGTTCAGTTTTCCTGGTGGGAGCTTTATGGCAGGTGGATCGGTGTTTTTTTGGGATGGAAACCTATGGAATCAAAACATACCCATGCTACAGAGTTAAATTTTCTAGGTTACCAGGGTGAGGTGTCCTGATAGAAAAAGAAAGGTTTTATAGATGTGGTCATTAAAATGTAAAATTTTAACATTCTCCTTCAAGGTTATCTCCTCCTGTGTCTCTGGGTGGGTTTCAGGTCTGTCCTGTTTGGTCCTCTTACACTTCTGCCTCTAAGATGAAAGCTGAATTTCTTCCATTGGGTTAAAACAGTGATCCTTAAACTTGATTGTCATTTTGTAGAGGCTGATGAAGTGGCAGGAGAGGCAAGTCAGCCAGTGGTCCAATTAATAATTAAAGCATAATGTGCTAATTTGGCAGAAATTCCAAAATTCCTATTCCTTTTAGCAAATACGCTGATGCTTCACAGGGACACTCTGCATTGATGATCTGATCGTGGGGAACAAATTCACGATGAAAGTCCTCCGCCATGTTGTTCGTGTTCGTGATCAGTATCTCCGTCACTTGCAAGGATGCTGCCAGGTAGGTGAATTCGTTCACCTCCTCCAGCGGTTGGTGTCCCACCATAATGGGATCCTGTGCCGTCACATAACCAATCCTCATGACCTTAGTCTCATTCCCGCTGATCTGCAAGCCCACTTTAGCTGCCTCTTCCTCCAAGCTTGATGTCATAGTTTTCACATTCTTCCAGACGTCAGCCAACAATGGGACGTCATCCGCGAAGTTGAGCTCCGTCAGGTGTGTTGATGGTCGCCAAGGTATCCCAAAGCCATCTCGGTCCATGGCAGTGCGCATAACAAAGTCGATGGCAAGAAGGAAGAGGAAGGGAAAGAGAATGCACCCTTGCCTCATACTGGTCTCAGTGGTGAAGAAATCCGTGTAGCCATCCTGTGAGTGAACGCAGAAACTGGATCGAAGGTACAGGGTTCGGGATATTTCAACGAACTGCTCAGGGATGCCATATGACCGTGTGATGTTCCAGAGGGAATCTAGGTGGACACTACTGAACGCCTTTCGACGAAATTAATTGCCAGACACTGCTGGTATTCCAAACTCTGTTCGATGATGGTGCGCAAGATGAAGCTCTGTGTATGACCGACCACTGCGAAATGTAACTTTGGGTCTGTTTTCAACTAAAAATGCTGAAAACTGCTCATCCAAAGCCGGATTTTCAGCTTTCATCACAAGTGATGATCCTCCTCGCCAAATTCAGTCATTTTGAAAGAGAAACTGATGTAGAGAGTTTAAAAGGACCAGTCTGTCACACGCCGGTGAAACTGCTGAAACTTTTAGCTACAGCAGATGAAATAACTCTTAGCGACACAAAGTGGGCGGGGTCTGGTTTAAACTTATGTCAGCTCTGAGTTGAGTGACTGAAGGGGCGTCCACTGGAAGTGACGGATGATGCAGACAGGCAGATGATGTGGGGGTAAACACTTCGGAGGGTACCTGCTCCTGGAGTGTGGATTTTCCAGGATTGATCACAGCATTCACAGCCTGATGGAACATTTCAGACCATCACTCATGCATAATGTATAATCTTAATAAAACCTGAGCTCTACTGTATCAAACTAACAGGATTATATCCTGTCTAACCTGTAGGACACTGACACTCTTGTTTCTTATAAATAAATACGTAAAAATGTGTGAGTGATGTGGGTGTGTTTCTGACTGGCCCGATTGGTGGATATGTTTTGTCCTGTCATGTCACAAGTAGAAATATTGATTGTGACTGGAGCTGGGCAGAAAGCGAGTTTTTCCTTTCATGAATAACTTTCTTTTTTTCTCCAGTTTAAAAATACACTGCAGCTGGAATACTAATCGAGTCAGAAGAAGCTTTCATTGGACTTAAGTTTGCTTTCCATCGCTTGTTAGACAAACTGAAGAGGAGCGGCTGCTGTTTTCTTTCAGATTTACTGTGTTATTGGGCAGATGTGCCGAGGCTCCTGTTCAACCTGACAACTGCTTTCTTTTATTGCTCTCCTTGACAGTAAATGCAGTCGGTCATTATAATAAAAAGTTTTATAACAACATATAATCACAGTCTTTTGTAAAGAGCATGAAACTTTTTCCTTTACTGCTTTTCTCTGTCACATCAACCTAAAGACAAAGTGCAAAACACGTTAAAAACAATGATGTGGCTGGAGATGTAATTTCTAGGACTGAAAAATTAGATGACTTCTGTTAATTTATTGATTTTATTGTCTGGTCACTCACTGACTTTATTGTTGTATTAATTTAAGGGCGTCAGCACAACATGCTAGCTGTCTGCTAGGCTTCCCCTCAGCTAACTGGACCCCTGGACTCCCTGAACTGGACCTCTGGACCAAGTTTGTGCTGTTGGAGCCTTTTTAATGACATCATGTGACCAATAATATAGATGCCTTGGACCTTATTGTACCATACATTAAAAATGGTAATTTCTGGCTCATCAAGAGCTGTATGGTGGTGGCCAAAATGCTAAATCCAGAACCCAATGGATTGGAGTGGGAAGTCCATCTGTTATATACTGTTATATACTGTTATATAGTGTCTAGAGTCATAGTTTCCAAACTCCAGCAGATGTACAGTGGCTTGCAAAAGTATTCAGCCCCCTTGAACTTTCCCACATTTTGTCACATTACAGCCAAAAACATGAATCAATTTTATTGGAATTCCACATGAAAGACCAATACAAAGTGGTGTACACGTGAGAAGTGGAACGAAAATCATACATGATTCCAAACATTTTTTACAAATAAATAACTGAAAAGTGGGGTGTGCGTAATTATTCAGCCCCCTGAGTCAATACTTTGTAGAACCACCTTTTGCTGCAATTACAGCTCCCAGTCTTTTAGGGTATGTCTCTACCAGCTTTGCACATCTAGAGACTGAAATCCTTGCCCATTCTTCTTTGCAAAACAGCTCCAGCTCAGTCAGATTAGATGGACAGCGTTTGTGAACAGCAGTTTT
>VUQG01005251.1:11542-28200 GCA_015106755.1 Etia nguti | reverse complement strand
AATCAATGGTACGGAAGTGGAGGAAGCAAGAAGAATGAGTTGAGTAAAGTTGGACTTATCTGACTGTTTTGTTTCGCTTAATGCGCCTTATAATCCGGTGCGCCTTATGGTCCTAAAAATACAGTAAAAACTCAATCATCCCAGATTTGGAAACAAAAATGGCTTTAGGTACCTTGGAGTAGGAAGTAGTCCACTGGTGTTCGCTTGAGACCCGCTTTGGCCTTCTCGCTTGTCCAGTCGACCTCCAGAGCCTCCTTCAGAGTGCAAAAACTGGCCGTCTGATTGGTTGGAGAAGATCAATATGGAGTGAATAGCTTTTGAACTGATTCGTTTGTTCCTTGTTTTTAGGAAAAATATAAAGCAATTTATATCTGGGTGACATTTTATCAGGAAAAGCTATTTATTTGCATTTCTTATTATCAAAGCCAAATAAAGAAACAGTAAACGCTGTTATGACAACCTTCTATTGAATAGAACACTGATTTTAAACATTTAACACTGATAATGTGCCAGTAATAGAAATATGATCTTATAAATGACTATTACATAGCGTGTAAGAGTTCTTTTCTATGTTATTTTCCAGTTGCAAGTTTAATTCCTCAAAAAAGAGCAATGAATTTGTCTGATACTGTTATTGCTAATGTGATATCACAAAAGACCTTTTTAAAACCATAAATTAGAAAGAGAATACAAAAGAAAGATCAATTTTAGTTTGAACTTTTAAGAAAGAACTAAAAGTCAGTAAGTGCTGTTATATTTAATATTCCTTCTCTTAACTAAAGGCAGGATTGCTGATACATCTCTTTGTCCAAGTTAAAATATATCTTTATTTATGTCAGTTCTTTCAGTCTACATAGTTAGACGAGTAAAACTGTGATATGGTGAAAGCTGATAATTGTGCACGTACTTTTTTCACCATGGTGGTCTCGTTGGGGTCGACTTTGGCTTTCTTTGCCTCCGGGCCGTCATTGGATTCACCGGTGGGTTTTACTACTTTGGGTTTCTCCCTTTAAAGAAGAAACAAGAAGAAGAACGTAAAAATAAAGATAAAGAAAGGTTTCTTATTATGTCTGGGACTGTGTGTTACAATACACAAAACACACAACTACCAGCTTTATTCCCACAAACTGGGAATACAACCTGCCCCCTGCCGCACTTACTCGACATAGTTGTGTGCCTGTCCCAGGTTGCAGAACATGTAACCATAGTAACCGTAGACATCTCCACAAAAGACCTTGATCTTGTGTTTGGAGCAGAGCTGGTCAACCCGTATCATCAGGTCTCTGGAGCAGCCTGTCAGACACACCTGAGGGCCAAAAAATTCCAAAAAACAAACACAAAAACAAAGGGTTAAAGCCTCGTTAGGGATTCAGATATTGAAATAATGAGATCAACATATGTACAATTAATCCCAGTGAGTAAAAATCTCAGGTTTATCTAAATGCTCTGTTTCAGACAGTTTTTTTCTACCCTTGGCTCTGTGTGATGACACTGAGTGCAGATATCCCTAATAAGGTCATCTCGAGCATATTTAAACCATCTGTTTGTGAGGGGCAGCCAATCAGAATAAAGGTTGGTTAAAGGGGAAGGAGTTGGAACAGCTTGTTTCAGACAGAGGATGAAATGGAGGCAGCACCAGTATGAAATAACTAAAGATTATTATGATCTTTGAGTCATGCAAAGATTCTTTAGTAAAGCTACTGAGGTGGAAATGAGCATGATAGGTCCCCTTTAATACAAATGCTACAATTTGAGAACATGAGGTTGAAAATGTAGATTTTCTCCCACTCAAATTCCTTGTTTTCCCAGTCTTATCTTATCTTATCTCAATCATCAGAACCTAAAAGCTAACGAGCAAATCTTTCCAGTTACAGATAACAAAGCAGTTTTACTTCAGGGCTTACCGAGCAGTTTCATAACACTCTCAGACGGAGACACAAACAACTTTCAACTCATATGATCATGGTTACTTTTAGGGGGAAATTTGTCATACATTTTATCGAAAATTTGACATTTACTCTAAAATCGCTACACTTTTTTTTGCACTGGTTGAATCACATGACTATAACTCCCACTCCACAGTTGTTTCGTCTTTGCACTGTTATTTATTTTAATTCTGTCCCAGAAAAACTCCTCTGTGACAGTATACCTTTAAACAAACATGCATATTTATCAGAGATTAAAGAAAATATTTTTGTTTTATTAAAATGAGACACACAGGCCAAGCAGAATGATGGAAAATTCTTAAATTTACTGTATATTCAGCATGAACTTCTACCCTCTTTTGCATCCTGTTTGGTTCTTTTTGTGTTTTGTGTGCTTCTTTCCTTAATGTGTGCAACTCACACACTATAAATTCAGACCTATGCCCCAGTAAGCTGCTCTTTAAAAAAACATGACACCACGTCAGCTGCTTATTCTGGGCTGCACCGGGCTTTCAAAAGAAATACGCTGGATTTCCCATCGGTGTAAACATTCCACGAAAAAAAATGTATTAATCCCAGAATCAAAAGATTATTTGTGTAGAAGACGTCACTATATTTAATGAATTTGTGTCAAATTTGACCTTCATAATATAAATACTTTCTGAGGTTCAGGCTCTTGAAGAACACAGGGGTGGGTGGAAATTTTTGTCATAAGTCACCCTATTTTCTTCCTCATTTTTTAGGCTTCATAAGCCCACACAACTTCATCTCTATGTCAGACATTAAATTACTACTATAATATACCTCGTGATATTTATGCTCCGGGCTGGTTGAAGATAAAATCTTACAATAATTAGATTGTGACACTTGGAGCAAGTTGAAAAACGTTAATTCAGAATACTAAATTCTGACCCAACCATATGCACTTCAAGGGCTTACAACCCTCACAATTTTCATAATGTAAAGGTAAAATTTAAATGATGAAGCTGTTATACAATAAATAAATAAATGAATCAAATCAGCTGATTCCAAGGAAGCCAGGTAGGAACTTTTCTCAGATTTACTGGTTTTATGTGGAAAGATCCATGTGCTTAGAAAAATCTGGTCCTAAAAGAAGTTATTTTAATTCCAAAAATCACCTCTAATCCCCCCTTTAAAAAAACAAACAAAAACACCTGAAACTTTCACTGCATGTTCATTCTTGGAACAACAGAGATGTTGAACAGCAGCTGGTGAGCTGCCAAAACACTCGAGACACACCTACTGCAGCAGTTTACTACCCGAGTGAAACGAGATTAAAGTCATTAAAGTGACACAGTGTACTATATTAAAGCCAGGCTGACTGATGGTGTTTTTGATGTCTTTGTGTTGGTGTTGCTACGGGATCATCACTGCAACTGACCAATCATGTTGATCCGACACCACAGAGGCATCTTAGGGAAAAAATACTAAAGCAGGCATGCACTTACCTGCACTTCATTATTAATCTAAAATATCCAGCACCACCTTTAATACTGAATGAATATACAACACTAAATGTAACACAAGCCCTGGTTTTGCAAATATTATGGACGTTTGTTTGGTGTATTATTTGTTTATTTAGTCATTTATTTATTTATTTTTACCATCAACTTGATTTTTTTTTTTTGCACCTCATTATTTGAGTCTTGTGGCTACTCTTGCCGTAGAGGAAGTGTAGGTTGTGGTGGGTGAAAGGATTAAACAAATGATTTTCACCCACAACAACTTGAGTTGGTGTCCATTGTGAAACCAGAAGCAAAAGCAGAATTATTATTTTAGACCCAGTGGAATCATCATAAAAAATATTTTCAGTTTTAGGTTTCACTTTGGGTGGCTCTTGGAACCAAACCTAAAAAAACACCACCACCTTTTTGCAGTGTTAATCATCTATTAAAATGTCTTTCTGCGTTTGAAGCACCAAACTTCCTGGAGCGATGATGATTTGAAGTTGCTGAAGTTGTAGGAAAAACACCAACATGGGGACATCAGATTGTGTGGCGAGAGACGCAGTGGGCTATGAAATAGCCAGAGTGGGCTCATGTATGACTGTAAACAACTGACCGGTGGGCTGGGTCTACCTTATCCAACTGACCCAGTCCAGAACACCCAAAACACCCTAAACCCACAGATAAGACGGATGCCGACACCCCCTCATCGCACCGGGCAGATCGGGGCTCCAGGACCAGTGTTTTTAAAACACTCTCTGGAGATTTGAAGAGTCTCAAGATAACAAATAATTGTTATCATTTACAC
Source organism: Etia nguti (assembly GCA_015106755.1). NCBI lineage: Eukaryota > Metazoa > Chordata > Actinopteri > Cichliformes > Cichlidae > Etia > Etia nguti. The sequence continues at coordinate 24,001 of VUQG01005251.1, read as the reverse complement.
ACCCACAGTATGACAAGCTGTACAGTACAACACATTATCTGCAAGACGGCCGATAGCTGAAAACACAACCCAGCAATTAAAACTAAATGTCCCCATTTCACCTCTAATAGAAAGAGCAACAACAGGCGAGAGCAGCTGCACAAACTGATTTCATAACGGGAATCTTCGTATGAGTAACCTGCCATGTTAGTCAAATGTTAATCAAGAAACCTGACGAGTGTTCTGCAGACATTCGGTGTAGTGTTGTGTCAAAAAACGGAGGTGAAAATAAACTTTACTCTCTAAACTAACGCAGTCAGAAAATATGCAAAAACTTCAGCTTCAAACTGCAAAAAATGGTTCACGGAAAAACAATTTCAATAAACCCGAGAAAAAAAGAGACAAAAGCGCCCCCCGGGGGTCAAGCCATAGATAAACAAAATCAAACCCTATGAAAGACACACACACACACGCACACACACGCGTAGGCCACTTAAGCTCTGAACACTCTGCATGCTGTGAGATGAATACTTCTAAATAGGTGACCCATTGTATGGAAACATACAATTAGCGTATGTTTATTTATTAGCGTTTATTACAAATGTATAATGATTTTGAATGCTTCCAGCATTAATTACTTTCCAGTGTTTAACTGAGGCATAACTATAATCCAATGAACACACTGATTAGTAGTTATACGTTTCATAGCGTGCAGTGTTGCACAGGTCAGAGTGCTTTTACAAAGAGAAATGCCCCACACTAGCCTGGATATCCTTTTCAGGATAAATGGCAGATTAATTCTGAGGAGCTAATTAAAAGCTAAATCAAACTTAGATGATAGCTGGTGGTTTCCAGGTTTCAACAAATGCATGACCTCTTACTGCTCACAAACAAGCTGCATGCAACCAAACCAGTGTCCGAATGTGAGTGAGCAACAGAGCTCACCCCACAAGCAGAAAATGTTTGAAACGTTTATGTTTTTCATATTAGATAACCACTGGGAAAAGTGATGTCAGGTATTTTAATGTGTGCCTGTGTTTTCACTGTGATAGCATCATTTAAGAGGACCTTTGTTCACATCCAAATATAGGAAATATAGAAAAATAAAGATAGGAGCAGAGACGCATGCAGGACCATACACATAGCTGTTAAAAGCATCTTTGTGGAATAATAACAGGGAGGCAAAAATAAGAACTTCTGAGAACACGACCAGGTTTGTTCTGACTCAAAATTGGCCTTTGGGAAATGAAGCATGATTCATCGCCATACAGTTTAGGCAGTGAGTCTAAGGAAGTGTTTTACCTTATTTAACAGATTTTTACACATTTTTACATGAATTAACTACCATTTCATGCTTAAGTACATTTAAGTCCACTTAAATAAAAATAAAATAGTTACATTTTCTCCTTTGGGGCAAGGGTGAAATCTTTTTTTGGGTGAGTGTAGAAATTTTTTATATATAAGAGCAGCATCAGAAATAACCATGAGATGTTTCAGTTCGGCCAAACACAAAGAGTTTGGGCCATTGAGCCAGAGGGAAATGACAAGCATCGCAGTAAAATCTACTTTTTAACCATTTTGTTAATTGTGAGTTTTATTTACTTGTGCACAATGCTGCATTTTATTTATCGAACTGTTAGATATAACAGGAAACCCCTGTAAAATTAGCTGCACAGATTTATTTAAAGAAAAAAGCAGATAATTCTGATATTTCTTTTAGAAATACATAAATAAAAAAGGGTAAAACGATACATTTCTGATTTATCAGCGTGTTTGTTAGTTATGACATGTGATTTTTCCTCTTCTTTCCTACTTGATACCAAAGAGTCTGAATTGTAAACACTGTCGGCAGCTCTCTGCAGGCACACAGATGGACAGTGTGTGCTTTTCTATTGTATTCATCCCTCAGTAATTGGGCTTCTCAGATGAAAACTGCGACCACACTCCAACTGCTTCGCTTTAATCACCCTCCATCTTCCCGCTGAGCCACACACAGATACATCAGTGGAAGCAGATAAAAGCAGCAGAGGCCCCCTTCTGTTTTCCACATTTAAAAAAAAAAAAAATTCTATTTTTTTGTTTCACCTTCTCTTCTTTAAAAGTTCCATCCTCCCTCCATCTGTCCTACTAACATCCTTCTCAACCTGTCCTCACTCTTTTTTGTCTTACTGCTCCCACCCTCGTCTTTCTCCTGTACTACTTTCCCTCCTTCTGACATTCATTTAGCACCCCCGGAGGGAGGAAGACTGCCGACGATTCAGGCTCAACGGGAGGGGAAAAAAATCTGTTATTCTTCTGATGGTGTTCAAATGAATTCTCGCCGTCAGCTGATAAAACTTAGATCGAGCCTGTGGAGAATAACGCTAAGCGATGAAACCGAACGTAAAATGCAATCATTCATTTGTTTTTCCTGACAACAACACAAAAATACTGTCACGGTATTTAGCACCAGCTAGTCCTTACAGCATATTTTACACGATGTACTCAAAGAGGGAAGTACATTTCTATTACAAGAAAGTAGAAATTTAATAACTTCATCTTGAGCTCCTACACTATAAAAAAGGTAACTATTATTATTCCCTTGTTAAAAGTATCTCCTGAGCCTGGTGATGCAGTCAGAAAATTGATCTGGAACCAGTTTTCATGATCTCCTGGTAATGGGGTGGGCACCAGAGCCCACCTAGCGTAGGGTGAATGGCACCCAGGACAAGTAGCAACATGGAAGACAACCAGGAAGCTGAAGGACCCGGAGAAAACTCACACAGGCAAAGGAAGAACACGCAAACTCCCCACAGAAGTGCCCCAGCCAGCCAGCTGCCGGATTCAAACCCACAACCTTCGTGCTGTGAAGTGAAAGTGCTGCACCACTGCGTCACCACTCTGTAACTCTAAATGAAAACACTAAACTGAAATAAAACAAAGACTCCAACAAATCAAAAGCTAATAAAAAAAACAGAATACACAACTGTAAGGACTCCTCCTTTAACTCAAATAAATATGCGTGACAATATTTAGGGCTCCATTCCAAACGCCATTAAACCCTCACAGTTGACTCAGACTAAATAAACAGGAATGAGACGCACCACCTGATCTTATGTTATGTATCATGCAATAACATGTCCTGTCCTGCTTTTTGATTAGAGATTTTGATTTTCTTCACACCCAAATCAGCAAAGAGACCGACTCGCTGACCTGGACATCCTCCAGACTGCTGGCTCACTGAGTGAACGACGCTGTTAAATAATCCATTCGCTTAGTTTAGTCTTTTTATTCCACGGCTTGTTTGCCCTTTTCTCTAAAGCCTCAGGGCTTCCCCTGGTACCCCCATGTTTAATGTTGCAACAGTCTGAAGTGCAGGTAATTCTCTCAGGCAAAGTCTACACAAACAAGGAAAGTCTGCTTACAGGGCTCACCGTGTCTTTGGTTTGACAGGTGGATACTTTAAGTCAGTGTGGTCTTAGTGAAAGGTGGGTTAGGGTTAGGGGGGGTTAATGTGGCCCTTCTTCTTTCCAACCCCTCAGGTTTTAAGTTGTGTCGTTTCAGTTTCAGATTTAATCTCCTCACATACACAGCAGCATGGCTGTGTGTATAATCTGCATATAATTATATACAAATTATATCAGTGTGACATTTAATTCTAAACGTCACCATTTTCACCGGCTGGACAATGAAGCTGATGTCATTACGAGGCCTTACAGACATTATCTCACCGCAGGTGTTTCAGTGCACCACGTGGTCTACTAGCGCCATCCAGTGGTCAACCTGTGAGGTACAGTCAGTCAGTAATACACTGCTGAAAAACGTAACAGGACATTTTTTAATCAGAGTTCTTCTTCTGGGATATTGAACTGGTCCGTTAAGCAGCAGGGTGGCTTTTTAATCAGTTTCAGCTGTTTTGGTGTTAATGAAATTAACAGCAGGTGCACTAGAGGGGCAACAATGAGACAACCTTCAAAAAAGGAATGGTTTTACAGGTGAAGGCCACATAAATTTTCTCCCTCCTCATCTTTACCGACTGTTTTGCATTTGGTTAGGGTCAGTGTGAAGACTGGTAGCATGAGGTGATACTGGGCGCCTATAGAGGTTGCACAGGTAGGCCAACTCCTCCAGGATAGCACATCAATATGTGTTACAGCTGTGTGTTATTCCTGTGTCTCCCAGTACAGTCTCAAGAACAGATTCCAGGAGACAAACAGTTACTCTAAGAGAGCTGCACAGGACCGTAGAAAGCTCGCAACCCAGGAGCAGGATCAGTATCTGTTCCTTTAGGTGAGGAGGAAGTGGATGAGCACTGCCAGAGCTACAAAATGACCTCCACTGGGCCACTGGTGTGAATTCTTCTAACCAAACAGACAAAAACAGACTTCAAGAGGCTGGCCTGAGGCCCCAAGGTTCTCTATTCGGCCCTGTGCTCACTGCCCGGCACCTTGTAGCCATTTTTCCCTGTATTGAGATCTGATTCTTTTTCAAAGTGTTTACATTTTTTTTTAGAGGTGTATTTGATCTGGACAAGACTTGATGTACTAGACTTGACGTGTCTTCCTGTGTACGGCTCGGAATTCAGTTAATAAGCTATGAATCAAGAAAGCCCCTCCCACAAACCACAGTGAGAGGTGAAACAACAACCAAATGCTCCTTTCATTCATAAGTTGTTTTATATATTTAAGATGATAAAATATTTGGTGAAACTTTCCACTTTTTACATTTACATTTTACATTTAGTGCGTTGAAAAGTTAAATCTTTTCACATTGGGCTTTACTATCAATTTAAATAAAAGCAGACGTAAATATAAAAGCTCTCATGAACACTGTTGTGCCTGCATCGCATCTGAGATGGTAAAATGAACTAGGAGGCCACAACAAAACAATGTCAGCGACAACTGGGTGTCGTTTTTAACTGGCATTTACTTTAAAACAACAGCTCTGAGGTAAGCATGTCTCATTGGTTTAAATCTCTGTTGCCTCACCTCCTTATCTTGCATCTCTGGTGATGAGAGTAGAGTCAGCGAGGAAAGGAGTCAGGGAGCCGTGTTAAACTCACCCCATCGAACTGGAGGAAGAAGTCATCTGGCTTGTCTTCGATTCTGTCTTGGTCGGCGTGCACTTCCACCATCGGGTTGAGGTTCTGCGCTCGCTCCAGAGAGGCCTTGGCACGATTCTGACCCTGAGCTGTGACCGGAACCAAGAACTGAGCTCTGCATGACTCCTCCGACACCTGGAAGGCACCCCGACAGGGAGCACACAGCTGGATGAGGCTCTTACTGCAACTGTTACTGCTGTTGTACTCACATAACAGATCTCCTTTTAGATTTAATATACACAGACAGGTGTTCATTTATATTAATGATAATATATTATCTATCATATTTTTACTCCACTTTGCCCCAAAACATTTATGTTTAACAAGATAGACTAAATACACAAAACTTTCCAGTTTACTCCTGCCCATCTTTGTCATCTTTGTTCAAATATAATGCATAACCCTTTTTTTCTTTTAATAGAATTAATTGACCTAATTTCTGATCGTGTAACTGGGCAGATGGTAGCTTTTATAAATGTGAAGCTGAGAAGGTGTACAGTGGTGTGAGTGAGAGGAAGGAAAAGGGGGGGTGGGTTGAATTATTGCACGTTTCCTTTTTTTTTCTTATTTGTGTCATTAACACCTGCTTCTTTAACAATTCCTTTTAAATTATCTCATTATCAAAAAACATTTAGCCCTCATGTAGTGTCAGAGAACAAGGAACAAGAAGACAGTAGTATGTAACTTTTATTTTAAAGTTATCACACAACAGCTAAAGCACAATGTTCAGTTTTACTTTCCCACAAAATGTGAATTCCCGCTGATACAAAGAGATTTAATAGTGGTGTTTGATGTTGTTTTATACAAACATGCTTAATAATACAAACCTGTCATCAGATTATCAGCGGAACATTTTTTATATGAATTTTGATGTTTTTGAAAACAACAACAAAAAAAAAAAAACTGCTTAAATAAATCCTGCCATCTTCTATGGCAAGTTGTGGAAAGTGAATATTAGTTAGTTACGTCATTTCTGTCGAAAACTAAACTTTGATTTCCCCAAAAACGAATTCAGTTTCTCTGGATGCAACATTTCAGTGGGAGAAACAAGTCCCAAAGCAACTGTTTATATTCTTTTTCTATCTTGGGACTACCTGTATAAATAAAGGTTGAATAAAAATGCATTTATGCATTTTGATACACTGTATTTCATCTTTTGCGGTACTTAAAACCTTTTTAATTTGTGGTTATCTTAATGTTGAAATGCACTTGTTATCAACAGTTTATAAAAAAAAAAATCTAGCTACTGGAACCATCTAGTGTGCATTTGTAGTACTGCAAATATAAAGCTCTCACATAAGACCGCCCACTATTCCGCTGTTTTACTGGATAGGAGTAAATGTGTTTTGTTTGATAAATGTGTAAAAGGATTTTTTGTCCTTTAAGGCTGCTTTTTCAATGACATCTCTAATCAAAACACGGATAACGATGACGAGAGAGACCTGAGCTGTGCCTGTCTGGTACCTACCAGTTCATGGTCCAGCAAGGTGAGTCCTTTAACGCCAGCTAAGATTAAGTTCTTGGCCACTTCAGCCCCGAGACCACCCAAACCTGCCAGGAGCACTCGAGACCCTCGCAACCTGGAATACAGACAGAATTTAAAAACCAGTTTGAGTACTACTTACTCTGTGGTTTAAGAAGTAATTGTGTGCTGATTGGAAGAAAATCATAATGAAATGTTCTGTGAACATTTTGACTACATTAAAGACCCATTAAAGAGATGCTTAAAAAAAACATTCAGACAGGCTAAAATGAGCAGCTATTACAAATAACGCATATTGAGCCCTGTGAGAGTGAAACTAAAGTTTGGTTTTGTGAGATTCAGCAGTCTTTTTGAAGCTTTAAAATCACGTGAGCATTAACTAAAGTGTATCCTTAAACAGTTTATTCACATGTAATAATTCCAGTTTGAACAAGAAGTCTGTGCCGACATTATTTACATCATCTGTTTGAATGAAGCAATCACAAAAATTACCTACTCAGGCAATTATCAATATTTTCAAGTAAGATCACATAACACATGTATGATTCAATAGTAAATTATATAATTTAATTCTGTTTTTTTGTAAAAGAAAGATTTCTTTAACGATGTACTCTGTTGAAAAACGGTGCAGAGTAAGTACAGCAAGTCAAAGCTCCGGCTGCACCGATTAGCCTCCCGAGCTAACTGACCTCTTCTGGGCATCCAGCCCCCACAGTCGGATCTGGCGGTCGTACTGTGCCGCTTCCTCCTCACTAATAACCGGGTCCTCCTTCTCGATCATATCGATCAACTCAATTCGTTCCAATGAAGGTAAATCAGGGGTAAATTAATATTTTGTGCAGCTACAGATGGAGCTGTTTCAAATGCCGCGACGGTCCCGCTGAACAGGCGCTAGCTGATGACGTCGACAGAACATAAAAATAGATTTATTTTATTTTTTTACGAACTCGGTAGATTTTTTAAGGATATATATTTTTTCTTATTCGTCGTTTCAGATGTTGTAAATATAATGCTATATGTACATTAATGTCGTTTATCTCTTCATCTTAAATTCTTCGCGGTCGCTTTAACTTTTAATGCTTAGTTCAAGTATTAAACATAGCCCTGATATAGAAAAATATATATATATATATATATATATATATATACATATATTACCGTACTGCGACCTAGCGTATGCGTCGGTCATTGAACCCATAAATAAATTTTAAACTTGAAAGCGTAAGTAATTAAGTAAGTTTCAGCTTTGTCACGTAACACTTTGCAAGAGAATGGGGCTGCTTTTACCCTGGGCATTGTCTTATAATCAGACTGCCCGCAGAGAGTTGAGAATTTAAGAACATATTGAACCTTTGTGTTATAGTGATCCTTAGAAAATAAAAGTACGAGGCTAGAGGAGAAAGTGAGGTGTAGAATGACCAATCTTTTATTCACTAACACGAAATATTATACGAAAGATAACACAGCGACCTAAAAAAATACAGTGAATGGAATTGACTTCAAAGCAACGTAAGTAACAGGGAGAAATACATCTATCTAGTCCGAACCTTTAAAAAATACACGTTTTGAAATCCTTAATAATAGGATAAGATTACTTGGTTGAGGGAGAAAGTTTACCTGCAAGTCAACATCCAGGCATCATTTTACCCTTCAAATGTGCCATTCGTTGATTTCCGTGAGGAGCATACGTTATTCGTCATGATGTCACTCTCGGGGAGGCCAGCCCCTTTTCTCCTTGGAGAAGACGGGCGGCCATTTTAGGTTCATCAGTCGTCATTTCACATCGCTACAGTAGGACGGAGAACGTCAGGACTCAATATTTCTCTTACAACTGTAGTGGAGAATTGCCTACTATGAACTGAAACTCTTCCTAAAATCAAAACAATTAGATCCTAGTGTGAAGTGACGCATAAGCCAGTAGTTTCCAGTGTCGAGTTGTAATTTTTTGCACCTCAATGTAGCTAGAGGAAATGGCTGTGGAAAGCATGACTGTCCATCCAAACTCCCCAACTACCAACCACGAACACAACAGTCTCCTGACTGACGAAAGGTCGAGTAATTCTACAGTCATATTTAAATGAAATTATTTATTTGTCCTGTGCTTTTACACAAAAAGCCCGGGGTTTCTTTTTCCTTTTTTTCTGTCAGAGGGATTAAACTCGCCTTTTCTGGAAAACGAGTACAGAGGTAACGCCATGTTGATACGACAACGCCAACTGGGAGGCCAAAAAAACTTCTGGGATAACGTTGTTCCCTGTGTTTTATTTACGTTTATCACAATCAACGAGCAATCGACTCGAGCCAGCCTGTCTCAAGGAAAAAAGATGAGGTCGAAACAGCTGATAAATCATACTTTAAGCGACCATACTTAACAATTCGACGATTGATCACGGCGCCTTGGTGAACTAATCACACTCTCTTAAAAAAACTTAACGAATTAGTTCATTTAATCGTGTGTGTGTGTGTTTGGTAACAATAGCGGTCACAGCGGTAAAAGGAAAAAAAACAGACATTAAACTGGTGGGTTTTTTTGCTAACGGTGAGGCCTACTTTCAGGCTAGCAGCGTTAGCATGTTAGCTGGTGTTACCAACGTATGCTCTTGGCAACAACAGAGAAAGGCTAAGCTAAGGGCTAATACTTATGTTGACTGATTTTTAAGGTCGTCGATTTTTCTAGTGGCTTCTGTTTTTTTTAAGTAGCCCAACTTTAAGCGTATTTGATCACTATCGTCGATTATTATCGGTTCAAATGCATCTGTGCCGTTGGCGGTGCGTAGCAGTTTTTATTGCACCCTTGGCGCTACGCACTTAAAATTGTCGTCGTCTCCTCATCTCATTAATTGTAAATAACTCAAATAAGAAAAACCTTTTAGCCCCCCCTTCTTAACGCCCTTAAACAATCAAAGTTTGTCGTTAAATTCAGATTTTTTTTCTTTTTACTGTAGTTATGGATGTATTTTAACTAACATGCCATTTTTATTCACAGTCGTGCTCACACTGACTCGTCCCCAACATCCCCCCGAAGTCCCCCCACCTCCCCCAAAATGTGTAAAACGTCTGCAAAGCATCCCAAAAGTGTTTCCAGTCAAACACAAAAGTTCCCTTCTCCACTGTCCCCAGTTGGCAAAATTTGCTGTACCCGGTTGGCCCCCCCACTTTCCAATCCCCACAAACCCCCACTTAGCGTCCCCGAAAGGTTAGCGAGAAACTTTATTTTTTCTGTTGTTTTGAGTGCAAAATGTGAAGAAAGCCCGTCACAGTAAGTATTCCCCATTTTAATCGTGGCCCTTTGTGCTTATAGAGTTAAGTTATGGAGTCGAATATTGAGCTAATAATGTGCCATAATGCATGGTAAACCATTTGATCCGGAATAATCATGTGCTCTGCTAAACTTAAGCTGTCTGTTAGGAGGTTTGTTTTGAGATTTTACACTTTGGATATAAATGGAAACTGTCTGGTGTAACTAACATGGTGAACTGATCATGCACAGGACTGGATTTTATTGTGCTCAGCTGACAAATAACTAAGTAAATAACAGTTTTCCTCTCCACAGCTCTGTACCGCTAAGCTTGTTTTGGTAGTATAGAGTATGCTTGAATGGGGTTTGCTGTTTTACGTTATTCCCTCAATTGGGAAGCAGCAGGTGATATGTGTGTGTATGGGGGTATTTCAGAATTGCAGGGAGGCCAACAGCTTGTGCCCATAGCGAATCCCAGCCACCCCCTATTCACAACAACCTGCCTTCACAATACAGCCAAATCCCTGTGCTATGAAAGGGAACCCTCCTTTGTAACAGGTCTGTGCAATAATGCGAGTCATAAAGTAGGGGACTGAGTTTGTGGTGTTTGATTAAAAGCTGATAGCTGTTTTTAGGACAAAGAACCTTATAGAGTCTGTTAAAGTGTTTGAGATAGTATGTCAAAAATGGACTGGACTGGGGCAGTTGGTATCTGATACTGCGTGTTTTTCTACATATTTCCAGAGAGAATAAGTGTAGTTTAATTCTGGCTCATGGTCCCAAGTACCAAATATGAGGACAGATTTTGTTGTTTATTCTGGATTGTGTCGTTTGAGCAAACGGCAGATAACTGAATTTTGTTCTGGGAGTGAGTCCACGTTTTATAAGTCTATTTTTAATAAAAGTAAAAGTTTACTAGGTCATCTGTGGATATCTTTGCACTGTAAAAACTAAAAATCAGTCAAATCTGGAACAGCTACTAATGAAAGATGATCTTTGTAATCCTCAAAGCAGTCCCTTGGCAGGCTAAATCTTGGTAAAAGCCAGGATTTGTGATGGAAGATGGACTTTGCCGGAGACAGTTTTCATTTTTATGCTCCAAGGCTGATCTTTAAGCTAACGTGTTTGTGGCATTCTCTCTCTTTTTTTTTTTCTTTTAAAGATATTTGCTGTTTTGAGGGGAGAAATTAGGCTCTGATGATTAAGGCTGATTAGTTTGCTTCCCCCTGAGAAAGCCGGTGAACTGAGGATGTGGTGCAGTGCAGACTACACGTACAGTGGAGTTGACATTTTGCCTCAAAAGCAGATCAACTGTCTTCCACCACCTGCTCCTTCTTAGCTCACTGTGGGCTCAGAGGAGTACAAAACCTGCCTTTGAGCGTCTGATACTGAATGGCAGTAGTCTTCTCAGGGAATCGGTTAACTCCTGTTCACATCATCCAGAGCTCAGACCTCTCCCTGTCTGCTGCACACAGTGCTTGTCAGCCTACTTTGGGTGTTGGCTTTTGCAGGAGAGACACAAGCGTCTTACTCAAATAGGGAGGGACTAATATTTTTTCTTTTCTTTGTTACTAATATTTTTGTGTCAACATTTTATGACGTGTGTCTTGCACAGTTTTGACGTAACAGAGTGCCACAGGGTTTTTTTTTCTTTTCCCTTTTGTAGACCAGCCCAGAACTTGGCCCTGACCTGGCTCCCTCAGCTAAAAGCCAGTAGGATGTTTCCACGGGCTTGTAGATTGTGGCAGGAAATGAGCTCTGTGGGAAATAAAAGTTTATTATAAATACATATTTTGTTCAGCAATTTAATCTGAGATTAAGACTCATTACTGCAGCACTCTGTTGCAAGTTCCTGTTGTTGTTTTGAGAGATGGCCAAACATAAACACGTTAAAGTACTCAAAACCTTCTCTGGGGTAGTCCTCAGTTACAGTAGACATCAAACATCAGGAAATGTCTCCGTTTAGTTCTTTTTCTACACCTGATGAATGTGCTTCATATAAGGAGTTAAAACACATTCAAAAGAAAAATAGGGCCTATAAGGTAGTTTCCCTCCGGATCCTTTTACTCTGGCAGTGTTCCAGCTGTGGTGGCTAAAATCTGTCTGCATACAGACAAAAACATAAACACTTGGCATATTGCTCAGATTTACTTTGTGGTTACTCCTGCTGCTGTAGGAGTAATGATCACATTTTATCTGTGTATGATAACACACGCACAGAGGCTCACGAGGTGAAAACACACTAGCATTCCTGTCGTGAGTGTTAATAATAGGAGCACAGTATTACATATACACATGACCTAATTTGAAGGCTAAAATTGTACATGCTTGTCACGTTATGAGGTTAAATCCAAAGGAAAGGTGTTGATGCTGTTTCTGGAAGCTGTGTAGACGGTGTTGAAAGTTCGCCTAGAATACACAATTTTGTGTATTTTAGTTCACCATTCAGTGTGTTTTTATCTATCTTTCTGTTTGGATGACCTAGATAATATGTCAATAAGCAGCTGTGCAGTCTAACCTCGCTGCAGGAGCGTTTGAGTTTGTTTTTTTTAATCTTTACTGCGATTATATATCCCTCCCAGTGTATGCATAGTGTTGTGTTTGACATTTTAGTGTTGCCTTCACCTGGCTTACATGATTGACAGGTCAGATTTGGCTGACTGTTATGGCACTCCCAGG
>VUQG01005251.1:0-11177 GCA_015106755.1 Etia nguti | reverse complement strand
GAAAGAAATGCCCCCCCCCCCCCCCCCCCCCGCCAGATCCTCCATGCTCTTCCAAGGGGACACTGAGGGGTTCCCGAGCCAGCTGAGAGATACGATCTCTCCAGCATGTCCTGTATCTATCCCAGGGTCTCTTCTCAGCGGCATACTCAGGAAACAAAAATACAACACACAGTAAACAAGGATCTAGATGAATTTGACGATAATTTTGCAAGTCCGAAATCGAGACAGCTCTGTCGTTAAAAAAAATGGCACCATCTATGATATTAGCAGCAGATTATGATCGATGGCTCGTTCTTGAATTGTACATGTATACCTGTATCTTAAGTTTTCAAATTCACAGAGCCTCTGTACTCGTTTTCGCCGATTTATCCACAGCTGCATATATAAAGTCGTTCTTGCTTCTTCCTCTTTGTTTCTATAATTTTACTGTGCATTTATCTTTGTAAAATTTTGTGGCCATAAACATTAAAGATGGCTGGCTTTCTTTTCATATACAGGGCAGAAGATGGAGAGCTGGAGGAGGGTGAGTTGGAAGATGATGGGGGAGAAATGGAGGAGGAAGAAATGGCAGGAGGTGTGTCAGCAGCAGGTCCAGGTGGAGATGGTGAAGAAGGGGGTGGAGGTGAAGCAGGCCACGAAGGGTCGGCGGAGCGGCCTCGGCGAAGTAAGGAGCGCCATGCTAGCAGCAATTCAGACGACGAGAGAGCCCACCGTCGTAAGAGGAAGCGGAAGAAGGAGCGGGAAAGAGAAAAGAGGAGGTCCAAGAAGAAACGCAAATCACGACATAAAGTAAGAATTGTGGTTAACGCAGAGATGAAAACACCCGTGTTTTCTGGCTTAACTCTAAAAAATATAAACTCTAACATTTGTCGCTTTTTCTCTCAGCGTCATGCGTCCTCAGATGATGACCACTCAGACTACAGTGAGGAGTCTGACTACAGTCCCAGTGAGAAAAGGAAGTATAGAGAGTACAGCCCCCAGTACGGTTCTGTAAGTCTGAAAAGAAAACTTTCCCCGCAATCATATTAATGTGAACATTATGAAAGTATTCTCAATTTATCAATGTCTTATCTATCTCTAGTCTCGTGGGAGCTACGGTGGCTCAAAGAGGGGTGGTTACATGAAGATGGACAAACAGGGTTACGGAGGCTACGATGACTACGAAGATGACAACTATGAGGGAGAGGAAGACGAAGAAATGGGGGATGACGACTACGATGACTTCACCAAGGAGCTCAACCAGTACCGAAAGGCCAAGGAGGGAGGAGGCGGCCGTGGTGGTCGAGGTAATTTCACCACAGTTTGAAAAATAGACTTTTTAAACATATTCTGCTGTATGCTAAATATTTGCTCAGCTGACAAGTCAACATGGTTTCTTAACAAGACTGTACATGGAAAAATCAAATCTATGATCCAACGTTGTGACAAGGCCAGCTGTCTTTTCTGAGGATATTTTGAAACAAGGAAAGAGAAAAATGTATCACTGTGTTATCAAAGTTCACTGTTTTACCTGCACCACAGTTGAATTTGCACATATGTGGCATGCACTCAAGCTTATTTGCATACATACATACATACATACATACAAGTGCTCTTATCCATCCAAATTTCACAGATAAGTTGCTGACAGCTGGTGTCCGGCTTTTGTAGCTTATTCTTACTTCACTTCTCTCTTTGTCTTTGTGCAGGGGCCAAAGGTCGTATGAAGAACCAGAGAGGCCGTGGATTAATGAGAGGAGGGAGGCGGGGAAGAGGAGGCGGCAGAGGAAGAGGAGGGCGAGGCGGAGGAGGAAAGATGGGAGGAGATGACGATGGAGACGGCTACGGAGATGAAATAGAGGTGAGGATTAAAGCTCAGAATAAAACCCATTGTCTTTTGCTTTGGTCAAAGTTTAGAAGGCAAAAATGTTTCCCTCCTACATTTCCTGTGTTTTGTGTACGTGTGCAGTTGTTTAAATATACTGGAAGTGTTCCAGTAAACAAAAACCACGTGGAGCAAATAATCTGCTTCAGAAAACAAGCCTGATCTGGGTTAGACAAGCATTCAACTTCTGTACTGGTTTTGGATGATCCTCATTTGCTGTCCAGCACTGAAATGAAGCGTGTTGGTGATCTGCAAAATATTGATCGCGTTATTTTCATGTCATATATATACATGTTTTTTAATAAGGGTATAATGATTTTCAAGTAGTCTTATCTGTTGCTGTTTTCTTCTTCCTCAGAAACAAAGATGTTATAATTGTTAAAATTTGAATATAACCCCCAACCACACTCTGCAGCCACAATCTCTCAATTTCTCTGCATCTTATTCAACTTCATTTGGATTTCAGGCAAATAATCTATTTATATTTTGCTCCAAGTTCACGAAGAGTCAGTTAATGACAATAATAATCCCTGTCCTTACAGTATGGAGATGATGACTACGACATGGGTGATGATGACTATGATGACTACTCGAAAGAGCTCAACCAGTACAAGAAGTCCAAAGACAGAGGCAGAGGTTTGTTTTTCGTCTCTAATTTCTTGCAGAAAACTAAAGTTTCCTTTTATTTAAATTGGACCTACGTTATTTGTTTTTTCTTGTTTTCATATATTAATGAGATAATGGTGTGTGCACATATTAAATATGGCCAAAGAGTCAAATAATGGCATCAGTGTATGTGCAAGTGTTTCTGTGAGCCAAACACTGAGGTGCCAGACTGTCCTAAACACTCATTTTCAGTATTTTTTTTAAATCTTTCATCCTGTTGATGTCATAGAAACTAGATGTCCTTACTGTGGCGCACAGCTCTAGCTGAGCACTGAAGCCCCACATGCTGTTCAAATCTGTTTGTGAGGCTAATCAGCAGAAAGTTGCCTGAGTGTTAAAGGGAGGGTTAAGGGAACTAAAATGGCTAAAACTATGACTTTTGCAAAAATCAATGGGGAAATAGACCTTTTTTCTTTTGCCCCAAAAGTTCACTCACACTGCCTGTTAATTTCTCCACCAGGTGGTAAAGGGGGCCGCGGGCGAGGCAGAGGTAAAGGAGGACGGGGTATGATTAGAGGAGCAAAGGGTCGAAACAGAGGGAGAGGAAGAGGAGACATGGGGAATGATGACGACATCGGAGACATGGACAATGGGGTAAAGCTTTCATAATTTTTATGAGCTCAGCCTAAAGTGCCCTGATCTGTTAACAAACTGGACAGTATCGCTAATGTGTATTTGCTGTTTGTGTGCGGTGGATTCAGGATGGTGTTGGAGGTGATGGACCAGGAATGGGGAGGAGAATTCAGAATGAAAAGCACCAGGACAAGAAAGGAAAGGCCATCTGCAAGTACTACATCGAGGGGAGATGCACTTGGGTAGGATGGCACAGATATCATTAATATGTATTATTAATGCTCTTTTATTATATACATACAGTTCAGGTTACTTTTCAAAGTGCACATATTAATTAGAAATTAAGAGTACATTTCCAGATTTTGTATTACATTAGTTCCAATCGGACACACAAACCTCCTTTAAGGTTGCATTAGGAAGGGCAGCTGGCGCACAACTCTGCCAAATCAAACATGCAGAGTTGCCCGCTGTGCTGAAAGTAACTTTCTAATAGTTTTTTAATGATTTCATACCTCAAACGCAAACAGATTTTAAAAATAGTATTTTAGAGTGTTTTTGAAGATGTTTGAGAAACAAATTTAAACCCAACTATGCTGTTTAGCACACTAGCTACCCCCTGAAACCAGACTTGCTAAAAAAACACAACTGTTTTCAATGGAAATTTTAAAGTTTGGTGCCAGTAATCTATAGCAAAATACAAATATTATAAAAGGCTTTATACTAACATAAACTCTTACAGCAGCATGTAATAACGACAGCTGCAAGATGCAGAGGAAATGTCTGCTGTGTTTATTTTGGTCTACAGATTATCTGTAGGCTGCTGTCTCAGCCCTGACATCCATAACGCACCCTGTTTTTCCATCCAACAGGGCGATCACTGTAACTTCAGCCATGACATTGAGCTGCCAAAGAAGAAGGAGTTGTGCAAGTTCTACATCACTGGATTCTGTGCCCGAGCTGACCACTGTCCTTACATGCATGATATCCTTTGCTGTTGACCACATGGAGAGCCTCTTTATCAGTATAGATAGGCACTCTGAAGTTGTGGATCAGAACCTGTTTTTCTAATCAAATTAAACTTAAACCTCTGACTAGTGGGACTTAAAAGTCAAGCTGGCAATATTTACCAGCATGAAGTTGCATAAGTGAAATCCAACCAGGGTTTACACCAGTTTATTCCGATCCTGGCGGCCCACCAGGCCAAAGTTGACCCCTTGCTCGATATATGCACCGGTGTTTTGTTTCAGGGTTTGTTTGCTTTTTAAGATAAAAGTTCCAATCGTTAAAATTACCATTTAGTTTTCATATTAGCTTTTAACAATCATTAAAACTATGCAGAAAAGATGAACTAGCAAATTGTTATATCCAATAATCAGGGTAAATCATTTACTGCTGTATGTGAGTGAGGTTAAATATGTATCAATCATCTTACCCACTTTGTCTGATAACTATGTTGACACAACTGATAATGTGGCACGAGTGTTCCTCCTTGACTCCCATGCTACGTGAATTCCCCTGTAAGCTGTTCCACACCACAGGGAAGTGTGTCAATGGTGATGAGTGTATGTTCTCCCATGAGGAACTCAATGATGACACTCGGGAGCTGCTTAACAAGGTAGGAACCTCCGACCTCGAAGACAGTCGCCTCGTTTATTTTCTGTAAACTCTCACAATATTTAAAAGTTAGATTTTTATCACTCGCACAGTCTGCCAGTTTAAGTTGACAGACTGTTGTTTTTGTTTGCCTTCAGTTGTGTATTTTTTAAGATTCACCCAGCAGAGTATTTTTCTTGGTTTTGTAGATGCTGGCAGAGGACGCAGAAGCTGGAGCTGAGGACGAAAAGGAGGTGGAGGAGCTGAAGAAGCAAGGAATTAACCCGCTTCCTAAGCCCCCTCCTGGAGTTGGCCTCCTCCCAACCCCTCCCCGGCCCGTTCCTGTTGAAACCAACACAGGTGGTGTGGATTTTGCTGGGGCTCCAGCTGGTGACTTTGGCGGTCTTCCTGGACCTAATCAGGTGCCCATAGCTGTCAAAGGTCCCCCAGGACCAGGGCCTGTTCCTGGCCCTGGTCCCTGCGCCGGTCCACCTGTCCACGGTCCTGATGGAAGTCCCTTCCAAGGTGGGCTGCCGAATCCCACTGGCCCTCCTCCCCCCCCCCACATGGGTCCCCCACCTCCTGCTGGTGGAGGAGGAGGAGGCATGGGGAAGAAGATCCCCTCGTTGTTTGAGATTAAAGTTCAGCCCACAGGACAGCTGGCTCAGAAACTGGCAGTTAGGTAAGAGATCAGAAATGCAAAGAATTAAAGAGAGTATTTGTATAATCCACATCCTGACTTTGTGTGTAGGAAGATCCAAGTTCTCAGTTTTTGGAATGTAGGAATACTGTCTGAGGTTTTTACTCTGAGAACTGAAAACATTTTCTGAACATTTGTGAAACTGTTTTATGGGTGAGACACAGCTGCTTAGATTCACAACAGCTCAAAGGTTCCACCCAAAACCTGAGGGCCCTGAGTGTTGAGTAGACAAAGGATTTTCAGTGCAATAATTATTTTAGTGTTTGGTTATTGATTTTGTCAGACTTCTAGGAAATGCACAACTAGCAGAGAGAATAATGTGTAACAGGAACTAGTATCTAAATTTTTTAATTAACTCTAAATAATTTTTAAAAAAGTTTGCTTTGAGAGTCACTATCCGAATTCTAAATCACACTCCCGCTTTTGTATTAGAAGCCAGGCCCCCAGTACCAACCAGGGTCAGACCCCAACACCTGGACCTCAAGGGCCTCCCGGTGCCCCTCCTCCCCGATTCCCTGCCCCTCCAGGTATGATGCCCCCTGACATGCAGAACATGGGCCCCAACCTTGGAATGAACCAGGGCCCTCCCAACATGGGACCCGGTGGGCCACCAATGATGGGAGGATTTCCACCAGGAGAGGGTCCTCCACATGGAGGTGCTATGCCTCCAGGTCCTCCTCAGGGAGGAGGAAACTTCTACAATAACTTCTACAATCAGCAAGAGGGTATGAAGATGGAGGGAGTGGTTCAAGAAGGTGAGATCATTTTATACAAAATACCAAAATAGAGTTGGAGCAGCTTACTTCAAACAATGTGGCTCTTAAACTTATGAGAATGTTGTCTGTTCCCTATCAGGTGACAGTTACCAGGGTTTTTCCGGTATGGACGAGAGAGGAGGCACAGGAAAATTTGGAAATCAGTCAGGCAGCCAGGAAGGCCCTGCTAATGGAGCCACAGCCAGTCAGGGAGGGATTTCTGTGCCTGACTTTCTGCCACCAGCTCAGCGCGTCCTCTTCATGAGGATCCAACAGAAGCAGCAAGAGGAAGAGGAAAGAGCTCGCAGGATGGCCGAGGGAGGAGCAGAAAAAAGCAGAGACACTGAAGGTAGAGGAAAAGCACCTGCATCTGTGTATAAATGATTCCTGGTCCATAGTGAGTTGTAGCATCCTTTGCAACTATTCCTCTTTTCGTATGAATGTCTGAAAACAGGAGAAACCTGTAAAACCAAAGGCTTCATTTTGTGTGTAACAGAAATGAGACGGAGGTGACCCTTTGAGTGATTGCTCAGAGTTGACCAAAATGTAAAATCCCTCTTTTCCTAGGTGACTCAGGGAACTGGTATTCTAGTGAGGATGAGGATGGCGGTGGTAGCGTTACTTCCATCCTGAAGACCCTCCGTCAGCAGACCCAGGCTCCTCAGAAATCTGACGCGCATCCAAGCGACCCACGCCTCCAGAAGGCCTCTCCTTCCCACCCTCCGGCTCGCCCAGCAGACCCCCGCTTAGCTCGGGATCCACGCTTGGCACGTGCTGCTGAGTCATCTCAAATCTCTGACCCCACCCACTCCACGCTCGCTCCATCTTCATCTGGACCACCTGCAGACCCCAGGCTAGCTAGGCTAGCTGCATCTGCTGCCTCATCAGGATCCGCCTCCCATTCGCCTCCAGCTGCTAAGCCTGAACCTCCCCTGGTCTATAAGCCCCCTCCGCTCACGACCCCGGCAGTGGAAGAGGAGGAGACTGAGCGGGTTCTACGGGACAAGCCCGTGCCGATTCCTCTGGATCCGCTCATGGGTATGGCTCTGAAAGACCCACGTTCCCAGTTGCAGCAGTTCAGTCACATCAAGAAGGATATCGTTCTTCACATGCCAGCCTTCGCTAAAACCATCACCTGGTCTCCTGAAGATCTGCTTCCGCTCCCTATTCCCAAGCAGGACCTACTTCCTCTACCCCCAGGCATCCCTCCCGTGTCCACCCTTGACTCACGTCTGTCCCGCGGTCAGCAGCAGCCGCTCCACACATCACTCCCTCACTCGCAGCCTCCTTCCGTACAACCTCCTCCTACCTTAGACGCCCCTGCTCCCTCCTCCTCAGCTTCCACCCTCCCAGAATTTGAATTTCTGTCTCGCATCCTGAAGAATGTTAACTCCAGCACATCCCAGACTCCTTCTCCTCCTCATTTACCCACACCACCTACCGCTATGCCAGTGCTGGGTCAAACTCAGTCCATGCCTGCAGCTTCTATAGAAAAACCTGTTGATCCCCGTGTTGCCCGCAAACTCCCCTCTGATCCCCGTCTCCAGCCACAGAAGTCAGCACTGAAGCAGCCATCAGAACCTGTGCCCCCTCCCTCCACATCTCCTGCACCAACATCTAGTTCTTCTCCACCTGCCATCGCTCCCTACGACCCACGGCTGCTCTCCTCAGTTGGGGCAGGGCGCAGTGTAGGGGCCGGGACACCAGGGGGTGCTAGTGTGCTGAGCAGCATTAGTCTGTATGACCCTCGGAGTAACAAACCAGGCAGCCCTGGTACCAGCAGTGGCTCTAACAACTCGCCCAACTCAGCCAGCCAAACTGAGTCCAAACTCAGTGACCCCACAACGAGTAAACCTAAATCCAAGGAGCCCCTCTTTGTTCGGAAGTCTGCATTGGACCAACCAGAGCCAGAGAAAAGTACAGAGCAAGGCACGGATAGATACAACAGCTATAACAGGCCCCGGCCCAAACCTGCACCCTCACCTAACTCCACAGCTCAGGGGGGAGCTGCTGCAGCTGGGGTGGCTGCAGCTGGAGGTCAGGGTGCTCCTGGATCTGCCGCAGACCAGGGGCCCGCAGGGGTCCATAACTTACCGGTATCGTCTTTATTTGGTGTTGTGAAGCAGGCTACTAAGCCTGGCGGGACAAGCAGCCCCTTTGGGGGAAACAGCCCTGCACAGTCTGATCAGACAGCCACAGAGCAGGACAACGGCTCCCTGAAGGAAGTTTTCAAAGGCTTTGACCCCACAGCCTCTCCCTTCTGCCAGTGACACTGATCCCGGGACCCTGGCGCCCCAGATGTGGCAGCTGGGTGTGGGTTGTTTGAAGTTTTTGGACACTGACGATGTCAGTGAAAAGAGAAACGTGCACTGCGGGAACTGCCTGTAAGACGAGTTTTGATAAGATTGGCAGCAGACATATTACACACACACACACACACATTTAACCACAGTGTTTCAGATTCTATAAAAGACTCTCGGGTAGCGTTTAAAGTTTAAAGTGAAATCTCTATTTTAAACAGACTTATTGATGTATAAATAGATGTATTCTCTCATCTCAGTGCTTAATAAGAATGATTATCCTGACAACAGAACACATTTATATGGAATGAAACTTCACATGTGTTTAAATCTCCTTTTATTTAAGTTTCTCACATCCTTCTGTTTCGTATTGCTTCTCTTCTTAAAGCTGATGTGCTCGTGTACATATGCATATTTTTTGGTTAGTTACAGATGGCTGTGCTCTTTGTAACAAATTAAAAGCTTTTTTATATCAGATTTTCCCAACAATATATTGTTTATTTCAGTGTTTCTTTAAACAGAATCAAGAGCACTGAGGCAACTTACTTTACACCTGTCAAAAACTAAAAGCCCTCCATATCACTGCCTTTGCTTTCATCCACTGTCCTCTGTCTTTGGCGTTATATCAAACTAAAGCATATTTTTTTTCTCTGCATGTTACTTTTTTCTGCAGAAATGGTCTAACCATAAATCTTTATTCTACTTAAATGCTTTTTTAAGTATTTTTCTACTCCTTTGCACTGTCAGCTTGTGTCTCTGAGGCTTGTATTTATATTTTGAGTGGCTGTAACCCTTCAGGCTGTTCATGTACAGCTCCATTTCAGGTGTTTAGCTCTTACAGATGACAGGCTCTTTAACCACTACACAACCGTTGAAACCCCTAATTCTCACAGATTTTGCCTTTACTCTGGTCTCGTTACTGTGAGGAGAAACAGACTTTCACTTGAACATTTATTTTTATCGGTTTGTGAAAATGGAGAGCACTTGAGCTCTAGTTTCCGTAGAGCTTAAGGGGGCGTTAGGAAAAAGCAGGAAACGGGTTTAGCTGCTCAGACTAATGACTAACTCTGTCACTTCGCTCTCCACTGGCACATTTAGGTAGCGGTTAGTTATTCATTGAATCATGTCCTTTTTATCTCTGCTGCCAAAACCGGTTTTGTCAAAGTTATTTCCATGTATTTCCTCCTGATTACATTCGAATTTGGACCACTGAATTAAAAGTCATATGAATCTCAGTGTTTAGTTTCTTTATTTTGTTTTATTAGCTGTTCTGAATAGAGAAGTTTTCCGCCTTGCATTCTCAATTATAAAGGCTTGGCTGGTGGCACCATGACAATCATAAACTACATTTGGACCTAAAATTCAGATAACTTGTACGTCTTACGTTGATCTGTGCTCCCTCTGCTTTTAATCTGAACCATGCCAACCAAAATAAATGAAACAAACTAAAAAATTGTTTAAAAAAGTGGACGTGTAATTGTGGAAATGTTCACTTCATGGTTTGGACTCGCAGCTTAGATGAGAGTGCAAGTCTTCTCTCCTGAACATCTGCCATAAACACCATGAACTGTGTGAATCAGAAGTGAGTCCAGCGTCTGAATCAGGGTGAGGGAAAGCGGTTGTTCCTGTTTGTTATAAGAAGGGAGCGGTTTCATTGCCAGGCTCGTTGGTGAATCTGTACGTGTGCGCTCAGTTGTGGCAGGTTCAGATGTTTTTGACCTCCAGAAAGTGAAGATTGTACAACAGCTCTCAGGATCGTTGTCGTCCGTCTTGTGTATAATCGTTTTAATTTATTTTTTTTATACTTGAGTAAATATACTTCCTCACTTGTAAATTTTGAGCTGAATCATTTTCTATGTCAGAGATTACCACTCACCTCAGTGGGGCGTTGGCGCTCTGGAGCAGTGTGAGGAGAAGAGAGACGTTCATGTCTTTATTTGGTTTTGTGTATGAAGATTCAGATAAGAAAAAAAATCACTATTATGTCCTCCTCCCATTAAAAAACCTGTCAGGAGGCTGAGTGTCAGCTATAGCAAGTGTGAAAGTTGTTTGTTTTTTCCTTTATGGATTTCTTTTTTTGTGTGTATATTTTATTGTTTTGTTCGTTTTTTCCCTCACTATGTAAATTTGACCAGTATCCAGTTCCCGTCTTTGGAGGAGTGGAGTTTTCTAACTGTACACTGTAGGTGAGGTTGTAAGTATTTAAATAAAATTAATACATGATCAACCAGTTTCAAGTGTTTCCTTGCATTCTCCTTTCCAAGTGTTTCCCTCAACACTGCTCCCCCTCACCATATCAGACAGCCCGGTGTCGACTGTGGAGATCTTCAAGTTCCTGGGTACCACCATCTCCCAGGACCTGAAGTGGGAGACCAACATCAACTCCATCCTCAAAAAGACCCAGCAGAGGATGTACTTCCTGAGACAACTGGGGAAGTACAGTCTTCCACAGGAGCTGCTGATCCAGTTCTACACTGCAGTCATTGAGTCTGTCCTGTGCTCCTCCATCACCGTCTGGTATGGTGCAGCCACTAAACAGGACAGGCGCAGACTGCAGCGGACTGTACGGGCAGCAGAGAAGATCATCGGCGCCCCCCTGCCCTCCATCCAGGACCTGCACCTCTCACTTCTTTCCCCTCGCCATCTCCCTCCTAAACAGTTGAACTGTCACACTGCTCCCACTGCCAGACCGCAACTGCACCTTATGTACATTCTGTGGTATTCAT
>VUQG01005249.1:0-14417 GCA_015106755.1 Etia nguti | reverse complement strand
TCTAGCCTGTTTGGTGTTTCATATTGCGAGCTGGTTATTAGATGCCGCTCCAGCCAGCCAGAGAATCCCCCGCCGCCCCGCCCCTCTCCTCGCTGTGCAGCAAGCAGCAGGCGCACCTTGTAAATGGAGGGCGCCTTTACTCCCCGCAAATGGACAATGGACAATATCTAATTACTTTTTCAAAGTATCTTGCCAAACACTGGTGAAGAAGTTCATGAAGTCATTACTAGTTAACGTTAAAGGGATGGTTGGCTCAACAGTACTCTGACTTTTTGTCAGCCTGGCTACAGTGCTGAAGAGAAACCTAGGGTTGTTCTTATTTTCTTCAATCAGTGATGAATAGTAAGATGTTCTGGCTTTGCGGAGGGCTTTCTTATAAAGCAACAAACTATTTCTCCAGGCTGAATAATGATCTTCTAAATTTGTGACACGCCATTTCCTCTCCAGCTTACGAGTTATCTGCTTTAGGCTACGTGTTTGAGAATTATACCACGGAGTCAGGTACTTCTGATTTGAGGCCTTAGTTTTCACCGGAGCTACAGTATCCAGAGCACTATTAACAAGATAACTGACCTCTGTGGGAATACAATTTAGGTAAGTTGTTAACAAATGCGCAAGCGCTTTCACAATCAGACCCACCCCTCCACGTCACATCTGTTTGTTTTTTTTTTGTTTTTATTTTTTAAATAAGATAGTGACAGTGCAAATGCCAATGTCAGAGCCTTAAAATTGAACTTTGGGAACCACCTTTCTATTGTCTGTGGGTATGGATTAATTAAAATATACATTAAAATATACATTTTACTCTAAGTTTTTAAGCTAAATAAAGAATATTTTGTACATTCATCCTGTATTTGTGTCGTATCAGTGGCAGAGGTTTGAGCACTGTCACCTTACACCAGGCAGGTTCTGGGTTTGAACTTTCTTCTTGGTGCTTTTATTCTCTCTGTGGTGAGTTTTCTTCTTGAGGTCTGGTTTCTTCCCAGTGTCTATAGACATGAATGATAAGAACCATTTTTGAATCTAACTGGGGTTATAAATACATTACAATACGATGCAGTTCTGACCAGCTGCATCCCCGTGTGGTTGGAAACTGCAAAGTCGGCGACCTCAGCCAGCTACATCGGATCGTCAAAGCAGCTGCCAAGATCATCGGAACATCTCTCCCTCTGCTACAGGACATCTTTCACAAGCGCTGCATCAATAAGGCCTCCTGCATCGTGCTCGACCCCTCACACCCCTCACACGGACTCTTTTCCCTCCTCCCATCTGGCAGACGCTATCGCAGCATTGGGGCCCGATCCTCCAGACTGCAGGATAGCTTTTTCCCGCAAGCCATCAGACTCCTGAACTCACTTCCAGCTCCCCCACTCGCCCTCACCACACACACCCACACAAACCACTAACTGACTCTATTGGACTCCACATACTACTGCCTTTGTACATACAGATGCTGCTCTATGGACAATCCTACTCTCAGGAATCCTGCTCATGTTGGTCACTTTATTTCACTCTAGGTCACTTTAAATCACTCATACAGTAAACTGTAAAGCTGCTACGTTGGTCATTTTAAACCACTTCAAGGTCACTTTTAATCCAAATTGTAAATTTTAGACTGTTATTACCTCAAAGTGTATATTTACTCCCCTTACCTCAGTCTCTAAGTGTATATTTATTCTTACTCTTCCTATATTTATTATTGTTCTTTTGCACTGAATGGAAATGGACCCTCGTCGTCTCGTCTCTCTATATACTGTACTGTATATAGCAGAGATGACAATAAAGTTTACTTTGACTTTGACTTTTGAACTACTGAAGTGCTGTGAATACTTTTTGGATGCACTGTAGAGTTTGTTTTGGTTTTGGTTTTGTTTTTTCAGCCTAATGATCTGAGGCTGTATGTAAGACAAGTAATGGCCCTGTTATCTTTAGACAGAGGGAGCATACAAGAGCATTGTGCAACATGTGGGTATTTACTTTAAGTACGATTTACCAACATCTACTATGACATCATGGTGACCTTTTAAGAATAATTAGGCTAATGAGAAAAACATCTGAGATATTTCTATTTTCTAGTGAACCTTCCCACAATATCACTTGCCTGAGGGAAACCACAAGGAAGTTACAGAGGATGGGTGTTGTATAATGAGAAAAGGAATACAAGCAGTCCCCTTGAAACCAATTCTGAAAATTCTAATAGTTCCATTTAAGTTAGTAGTGGAACTATATATTTTGTTTGTTTGAATATAGTGTAATTTTGTACAGGTTTGCAGTTTTCAGATATAAATTTAAAAACAATTTCCACAGAAAGCATTTGTTTCATGATTATTGTGCAGTAAAAGAGAGGTGAGCAAAGTGTAGACAACTGATGGCCTGCTGTACCCCAGTCAGACAGAATTCAGAAATAAATTGAACAAATGGTTATCTGCTAGGGGCACCTACATTCCTAAATAATTTTACAGATAACCTTTTTAACAGTAGTGTTTATATGAGAGTGCTTATCCAATTTCAAAACAATCCAGTCATTAACTTCAACAACAAATAAAGGGAAGGACAGAGGAAGGACGGCCTTCGCTGCTGAGGCAAACACTTCAATTTGTGGCACTTCTGACACAAAGGTTGTTATAGGAAATATGGAACAACTGTTTTCGCTCCATGGCCTGCCCTCCTGTCCTGTCGTGTCTCTCTTGGACTTTCCCCCCTCTGGACCTCCTGGAATTGGACCATCTCCTCTCACATGCTCAACCCCCACTAGAAACTCTCACGGTCACCCCCTCCTGTGCCAACCGGCCTCCACCTCAAGTAAGCACACCCCACTGCAATACCTACTCGCCTCTAGCCATTCTCTCGTTTTCCTGCCCAATAACTTCTCTCTCCTCTGTTACAGAGTTTCCCATTCCGTTGCTCTCCTTGTGTTCCCCATGTTCGAACATTTCCCCAGCCTTGACCTTTTAAGGCTCCTGTTTTTGTTTTCAGTTTCAATCCGTGTTCTAGTCTGAGTATGCATAAAAAATATTGTAAATAATTCACACGTATTAAGTCTGCTTTTGGGTCCAAATCGCACATGAACCTCCAGTCCATGACACACTTGGGTTCTGCAGTGGGACAATGATTCAAAACACACCAGCAAGTCCACGTCTGAATGGCTTAAGAAAAACAAAATGAAGACTTTGGAGTGCCCTAGTCAAAGTCCTGACCTAAATCTGATTGAGATGCTGTGGCATGACCTTAAAGAGGCGGTGCTCGAAAATCCTCCAGTGTGGCCAAATTACAACAATTCTAAGATTCAAAGATGAGTGGGCCAAAAGTCCTCCACAGCGCTGTAAAAGTCTCACTGCCAGTTATTGCAAATGGTTGATTGCAGTTGTTGCTGCTAAGGGTGGCCCAACCAGTTATTAGGTTTATGGGGCAATCACCTTTTTACACAGGGCCATGAAGGTTTGGATTTTTTTCCCCCTTAATAATAAACACCTTCATTTAGAAACTGCATTTTGTGTTTACTTGTGTTTGTATGACTGTCATATTGACAAACATACCAAAAAATAGGAAATCAAGAATGGGGAAAACACTTTTTCATACCACTGTACTACAATTCTTAAGGCTGTAATTCCTAAAGAGTTAATACAATTCTTTTTAAAAATTCATTCAATTAAAGTAGCCTATATGATATGTTCAAATATGACTAAAACATCAAGCCATCATTTAGAGTGGCACTATCATAATGTAATAAAGAAAAATGTTACAATCCAAGAGCCCGTGATTCTGGTTAAATTTAAAATAAGCATTTAAAAGTCACTAGAAATGCTCTGATGTAACTGTTTATACAAGTAAGAAGCAAAACAATTAAGAGTAATAAAAAAAGGAGCAGTAGCTTTTTTTCATACGATTACTCTTGTGAGGCCAAGTTGCCATGTTTACTCGGTACAATCGGATGTCATTTCAAAGTTCAACAAGCTTATTTCAAAAGCTCACAATTCTTAGCTTGTTGGATTTTGAAATGTAGTTTATTTGAATTATCTGTTTGGGTTCAAATATGTAAGATGTATATTACCTTTTAGTTATCTCGAGGAGTCTTGTCAACAATTTGGCT
Organism: Etia nguti; assembly: GCA_015106755.1. Classification (NCBI taxonomy): domain Eukaryota; kingdom Metazoa; phylum Chordata; class Actinopteri; order Cichliformes; family Cichlidae; genus Etia; species Etia nguti. Next base: position 10,327 of record VUQG01005249.1, on the reverse strand, counting down.
GGCAGTCATGTTTCAGCAAATATGTCACCAGCTCCAGGGGTCACAGATTCTCCATCCAGCTTTGAGCAGTCAGAAAGTCCTGCTTGTTGTTCCTGCACTTACTCAGCCTGTGCTGTTACACTAGTAATGAGTAATGCAGTGAGTTCAAAAGAACTGATAGGAAAACAAGTTCAACTTCTCCAAGTTTACCCTATTTTCTTTTGCCCGTGTCCCATAGTGAGTTAAAAAGTGAATAGATAGCTTACTCATTTCTGGAATGGCTGTTTAAGCATGCTGCTAACTGAGTAAGTGAGAGGAGGGTTGTAATTGACCATTTTCTGTAGGATGATATTTTAATGACGAAGTGGGTGCCCCATGGAAAGGATTTTGTTGTGCATCCAATTTTTCAAGCAGTGATTCCATTCGGGTACTGTAATTTGTTTGGTGACTTACCTTCTTGCACTGAATGGGCAGAGTGTGATACTGATGTAGGCGATGCACAGACTATTTGCCAGGATTTTTGTAGAGTAAATATTTAAAAGCTGAGGGGAGTATGACCTCGTCTGATTAGGAAGTAACAAACACGAAGATGACTAACAGTGACAAAACATCCAGGTTCTGTTCTGACTAATCAACATGGTCACAAAGTTAGACTCTTTTCCACTGCCTCATTGGGAGGACTGTCAGCATGCTCAGTCTGCTGAAGGTAACTGATGAGTTCCCTTCTGAAAGTGAGCACAAAACAGTTAGCTTTTATAATGCCATGTGGATTGCATTTCATTCAAGTGATGCAAGTTGGTTTGATGTATTCACCAAACAATCAGTACATTCACACACACGTTCCTCTCTAGTGACAGTCTGTGCGTTAATTTTTCCTCATAATATCATTTTATCTATCCATCCATCTAACACATTCAGACAGTTTGCAAATCCCATGCTCTATAAAGAACTATGTGCCCTAGACAGCCACAATATTATTCATGCAAAAAATATTCAAGTTCCTTTTAGAAAGCCCACTTTTGTTTCCGAATAGCTATGTGTTAGTGGCTCTGTAACCTCAGCTCATTATTGAAGGAACTGCACTGAATTGAATATTTCATTATCAACTTGGACTTGGGTGCACAACAGTCCTCTAATGCATTGCATTGGTGATGCCACGATCCTGAGCTCTGTTTTTGTGAGTCACATTTTTGAAGTTATTTGTCATGTCTAAACAGTTGGCCTTGTTACTTCTTGTTACTTCTTTTTAGCTGCAATTACCATTTAGATGTGAACATTTCAAGCCAAAAATACAGAGTAAAATAATATTGTATCTTTTCATTTGTACAGTAAAAAACCCTCAAACAACAAATGTTCTGTTTTCTGTTATTCTAGCTTTGCTTTAGTTCACCTTTGAGGTTTAAAACTGATATAACAGATGTAAAAAATGTTAGATGACTTGGTAAGAACTGAAAATAATGAATCAAAACTTCGGATCCATACTATAATAAGTATACAATTCAACCCTCAGTTCCACCACCCATCTGTTCCTTCAACTACCTTTATAGATATAGACTTTAACTTGTATCATTTAGGGTTATTTCACCCTAGACTTTAGAGCAAAGAACTCAAAAGGCTCAGCAAAGAGCCTTGAGTTGGGATCAAACCCAAGCCACAGCATTCAGCTTTGCAGCATACAATTTCCTACTCAACTTGTCAGCTAAACTGGCACTCAACTCTGTCTTCTTTTTAACTTTAAATTTATATTTGAGACTCCAGATCCCAGCTACAGATGACACCAGTATTTAAGGCAGGCGTTTATTGTGTTTTCTAACTTTGTGTTTTGTTTTGTTTTGTTAACTTTGTTTTTAACCTTGTTTGTATCTTGTGAGTGAATGGATTGTTTCCCTGATTTGTTTCTCATGTGGTTTTTGCCGAGATTTTCTACCCTTTATTTTTATTGTTGGTTGCGATGTTTACCTGGAGTTTTTCATTCTCACAAACAATTACTTACACAAGCAAAGCACTCCTTGGACTACGGTGGTCCTGTTTGTCTACGAACAGTGAGACGTGCTTGGTGAGACGTGGCTGATCGATCTGGACAGTCACACTTCACTGCAAATCAGCGGCTCTGGGACCCCTGTCAGGTTGAATTGGAACTGTGGAGTAACACGTAAATCTCATGGAGGAGAGTTATGTTTGTGTATCAACCAGGGCTGGTGTAATAATTTTACTGTACGTGAACGGTTGTGTCTTCCCGACATTGAGCTCCTGTCAGTATCTGTCAGGCTGTTTTATTTACCGAGGGAATTCCCTGAGATCTTTGTCACTGTTGTTTACATTCATCCCAAAGCTGATGTTAAAGGTACTGCGGACGGCATTTTTAAAGTGATACACAACTTGCAGTCTCTCTCTCTGGATGCTCTTAATTTTATTTTAGGTGATTTTAACAATTGTTACCTTAAGAAATCACTGAACAATTTCTTTCAATATGTCACCTGTCCTACAAGGCATAATAAAATGCTGGATTTGTGTTATGGACCAATTAAGGGGGCATATAAAGCTGGCTGGACCGGCACTAGGTTCTTCAGATCACAACATTATTTACCTCCTCTCTGCTTATAAACCTGTGATTAGGAGGGAGAAGGTCTGTGTGAAGTGGTCTAAAGTCTGGACAAAAGACAGCTCTCAGTTCTCTTGGCCCTCACGGGTGTTTTGATTGCACTGACTGGTCCTTGTTTCAAGATAGCTCTTCTGACTTGGATGAACTTAGTGATGTGGTGTGTAGCTACGTTTCTTTTTGTAAAGACTCTGTGATTCCATCTAGAGAATTTGAGACTTTCCCCAAAGACAACGAAGATCTGATTCTTAAATGGAAAATTGCTTTTAATGAGCATGACGGTTCCACTGTGAGGACTTTGAGGAAGGAGGTGAGGGCTGTAAAGAAGGCTAAGATGAGGGATAAAAATAAGATTGAGGCAGAACTCAGTAGTAATAACAATCAAGTGGACCAGTATGGCAAAGCTGTAATGATCCACTTGGGAAAATAAATGTGTTGGGCATTTTTCTTGGCCTTCAGACAGTAATTCTGATTGCTACAGTGCCAGACAGGAAAGGCAAAAAAAAAGAAAGAAAGAAAGAAAGAAAGAAAGAAAGAAAAGCTGGACACATGCAGTAAATATTTTCCTTAAAAACTGACTTTGAGCTGCAAACATTTACTCAGTAACTTTACACTCCATTAATTAGTATACCTATTGGGAATATATTAGTTGTGCTTCCTTACCATGTTACTGCCATTTGTGGAAAATGCATGGAACTGCATATACCCCCAGCTGCCTGGTTGCACCTAGAAATTTGCTCTACAATCTGAGTCTGATTTGCTGGTGGTGTGGAACAAACTCTCACTATGTACAGCAAACCCTGTAAAAAAAATAACTGATACTATACTCTTGAAGTGTGTTCTGTGAGGTACACTGATGCAATGATGCCTATCATTTCCATACAAATGATAGGCATCCTTGAGGGTAAAGAGCATGTTCAGCCATTCAGATAAATATGCTTAAATGACAGTCTGCCAAGTTGTTTCCCACTGCTAAGATGAAAGAAATCACTTCCTTTGCAGTCTTGGTCCACTGTGAGTTCATTGATTTTTTTTAAAATGATCAGTTCTGCTGCTCCGCATTTGTATTTTGTCAATTAAAAGTTTTCAGGAATAATTTAAGATAGGGATACTGAGTAGAACAAATAAAAAAAAAAAAACCCTTCATTGTAAAAATAAAAATAGAAAATACAGGGAGCAGGTTATTAAAAAAAATAAAAATAAAAAAGCCCCAAAATCCCAGCAAACTGAGAGCTTAAATACACACAAGTTTACTAGGATATTCATTAAAGAATTTTAAAAGTTGTTTTATTTATTTTTTCTGGGTTTTAAGCACAGCTGAAAGACAATTACATAACCACAAAAAGTTCATTTAAGTCCCACTTAAAATGAGCCCAGCTGAAAACAATGAAAAGGTAACTTGCATTCAACTTTGATACTGGAATTAAATGGGTTATAAGCAACTAAATCCACTTATTATTTGTGCCTTTTCAACACAAATAAATATTAGGACATTTTGCTAATGGTGGCAAAATTATCACCTGGTGTGCACAATAATGCCCCCTTTGGATAAGTGCTGTGTGTGGGACCAATATCCTCCCTCAAGTGGCTTGTCCATGAATGCAAAGGTGAGGCATTTAATGTCTCAGTACAGTATAGTAAATATTTTCACAAGTTAAAAGATGACCAAATGAAATTTAACACTGCTTATTTTGTTCAGTGAGAGATCGTGCCAGATTACTTTTATTTTTCCCCTCATTGGTGCTAAAGAAACTTGCAAAAATATCATGCTTAGGATTTTTCTCAATTCAGTAACACTTGTGCAGTAAGTTAAAAACATTGCACTAGCTAGGACCACATCCTCATTTAGGTTCGACAGTGTTTCTACTAGAAAATGGTGGACAGCGTGAGCATGAATTGAGGCTGCATTTTGGAGAAGGCCTCAAAGGAGAGTGGCAGTGGCTCCAGAAATTCAGATAAATTATCTCCAGTCTAAAGTGTGAACAATTTGTATTTGAGTATTGAAAACAACTACAGGGCTAGAACAGGGGAACATTTTTTAAATAGACCTGCAAAGCTAAAATGAGTATATCCAAAATATGTTGCAGTTTTTTTCAGTGGTCTGGAATAAATCCTGCCTCCAAAAATGATGAATTATAACCAACATTATTCATGACAGATGAGTATCCCCTTCATATTTCTTTTTAACCAGTCTAAAGTATTGATCACTATCTAGAAGTAGTGTTTTAAGAAGAGCAGTTTATCACATCCAGAACTCAAATAATGGATGAAAAGATGATCACAGGGGAGAACTACATGCCAGAGTCCCATGGTGATTATCAAGATTCAGATGCAAGCATAAGCTTTGGGTCAGTTTGAAATTGGACAGACTTAAGTAAAACCACTAGTACCTGATCTTGGATCATCTTATTGGTCAGACACAAGCCCCATTGTGCCAAGCAAAATCAGTCAACAAATTCCATAACACGAACATCAAAATTAAAATTGAGCTTCGCAACTGAGGACACAACTGACTCTGATTAAGAAAAAAAGAAAGACAATTGAGGAAGTTTTGGATAGGATGGGACCAACTGAAAGTAAAGAGAAAAAACAGAAGACTAAAAGCAGTAGAAATAAAGTTTGTTCACTGTATACACTGTCAAAGGATGTACCTTAGCAAGGGGCTTTGAGACATTCCCTTGAAACCCAAAAAATGATTTAGATAAAGAACACGGAAAAACCAAAGTACTTTGGTCATCAGCATATGTCAAGCGGCGTGTAGAAGCTCATTGGTGTCAAGATGCGGTTGCCTTATCGATATGGACAAGAATGTTAATTTAAAGAGTTACATTAATTTATGTTGGCTAAGTAGTGACATACTTGATAACTCAGAGGAAAATAACAACACTAAAACTAAAAATCAATTTAAGGGGATCACTTCTGTGCTGCCCCTGGCTGCAACAATGAGTTTTATGCTAAGAAACTGAGGATATACTGTTCACTTTCACTGTCTGTCTCTTTAATAGTAAGTGGCTGTTCACTGTTTTGCTAACTGCACTCAAAATCCAGCTGTTAGCCATAGTGTTCGGGTTTGTAAAGAGGAGAACCCATTTGAGTCACCAGACAGACAAGCTGGAGTCCGACACTCCAGCTTTTCCTCACCAGGCCGGGTGTAACGAGCCATGCAAACAGCTGGCAAAGCAGATGTTGGCAAGATGCGATCAGCGCTATTTTATGTAATAAAATGTTCTCAGTTTTCCCAAACACAACCAAAAAGTTTACAACATCACAGAATACTACAAGCATGTCACATAACACCCCACCCCCCCACACACAAAAAACCCCCAAAGCAAAACACTGGATTACTTCTAATATGAGGTTAGATAACGTGAGGAAAAAAATAAAAGCCCTCCAAAAAGTCTCTTCCTGGGAGCCTTTGTTTTTCTTCTTCTTTTTTTTTCGTTCTGTTGGAATTTATTTGTATCTTTAGGCTAATATCTTATAACTAGCATCACATATTTGTGTTTTATACTTTATTGCACACAGTTAAGCATTTTTGTGTAGTATTAGAAGTAGATTTCTATACCCAGAAGGTGCAAACTTTAAGCCTGACTCTGCTAGAGGAAACATGGCCGTACATTTCTTGGGTTGGAGAAGCTCTCTTTCTCCCTTTAAGCAGGTCTGACCGGAGGGCAAGAGGCGGTTGCCATGGTGATGGGTGAAGTGGTGTCTCCAAATAAAGAGATGTCCCAAAAGCTGCAGAAGAAGAAATGTAAGCTGTGTATTGGATTCCAGCCAAATAAGGAGTGGCTTTTTGACCAATCACCTTAGTATCCTGTTTATCACATATAATAAAAAGCATTTACTGCCTGGGTGTGGCAGCCTTTTCATCTCTGAGGCAGAGAGAGGAGGTCCATGGTGCCATGTAAAACTAATTTGAAATTCTAACCGTTTTGATAATAAACTGTGAAAACTTATAATTCAAGCATATTTGTCTTCTCTCTCATCATCGGCGTAACTTTGTGCTGAAAATTGGGGGGGTCAAGATCTCTGTCTAAATAAATAAATAAATCTGGGTAAATTCCCAGATGATTAAAGATGCAACTATTTTGCTGGTAATAACTGAAATGAGTAAAGAAAATCAACAGCCTATTTATGCAAGATAATTCATAATTTTATTGGGGGGGGTTATATTGGTTGGGTCTGATTATTGGGGGGGTCATAACCCCCCTATGCCCCCTGGAAATTACACCCCTGTTTCTCATAAAAAACCCTACACTTCACACACATTGATCTATTCTTCCTGCAGACTTGCTGATGGGATTCCACAGCGTGCTTCAGTAAGAAACCTAGTTATGTTTGTGGCGTGATGTGCATGGAGTGGGCTGTTATGTTATAAACTGTCTGAATGTGCTTGTGAAGAGAAAGATCATTTTATTGCATAAAATAGTGCTGATTGCATCAGCTAATTGTGCCGCTGGGTCCACAGGAGGAAAAAAGTTTCTGTCAGTCTTTTGAACCACCTGTCACCTGGCTCAAACAGGCTCTCCTTCAAACAGTCCTCATTTATAATGGGCTTTACAAACTGGAACATTACAGCTAATAGTTGGATTTCTCATTTGAGTGTAGCTAGCCAAACAGCAAACAGACAGAACTCATTGTTGCTGCCAGGTGCAGCACAAAAGTGATCCCCTTAAACTGATTTTTAGTTTTATGAAGTGTATGTGATTTTTAGTTTTGTCCTTATTTTGCTCTGAGTTATCAATTCTCTCGCTAGTTAGCTAACATAAACTAATCTAAGTCCATTAGCCGCAACCAACCAACAGCTTGACGTCACGTTCCATACTGACAAACGATGACATTAAACATTTTTAAAACTTTAAGCACTTATTTCTTAAACCCAGCTTTACAGACAGAGTATGTATTATATTAATAATACATAGGAGTAGTTTCCGGTTTGTGGCTGGGAAGGACATCTTCTTTATGACTAATGGCATTCTACAGTACATGTGTTTGTAGCTAGTGGCCTGCCACATACATCCAAAGCTTGGAAGAGAAAAGAAGTCCTATGCTTTGGCTTTCCATCGAGGGACATTTCAATGAATGTCTGCAACTTCAGACTTAAGATATGAACAATCATACTTATGTTTTATCATTGAAGAAAGATTCCTTCCTGCTTTCTTACTAAAAAATTGTGTAAAAAGCGAAAATTCAAGACCATCACCAGGATCTTAATAGAATGTAATCCTCACCTCAAGCTTCATCTCCTGAACTCCATCCATCCTTTTCCACTTATTAGTGATGTGCAATACCACTGATTCTTAATCTCTGGCTCTCTTCCACAATGTGTCTTTTGTCATGTCTCCCTTACCATACCCTCATCCTGCAGATTGCCGCCCCTCCCTGGGGCTGGTTCTGCATGAGGTTTCTTCCTTTTCCTGATCCATGTTGCCAAGTGCTTGCTGGTCAGACAAAGAAATTTCAGGAGACTTTTTTTGGCAGAGAAAACAAAACAAAACTATTGTGCCAAAAAACATTAAACCAGAGAGCTGAAGAGAGCTGAAACTGTGCAAAATGTAAAGAAAAACAGAATTCAGTTATTTCCAAATTTTATAAGCTCATATTTTCTTCACAATACAACATAGAAAACATTTTAAAAGAAAAAAAGATAATTTTGAAAGTACTACAATAAACTCTAAAAACTTGAGACAGGGCAATATTTTATATCAAAACAGTCCATAAATGTCTTGGAACTGAAGAGACCAGCTGCTGGACTTTTGGGAGAGAAATGTTGTACCATTCTTGTATGAAGACAGAAAGATCCAGGAGAACCGGACCGTCTGCAGCCACCAAAAGTGCACATAACCACACGTCTTGGTGACATCTGCCCAAAGGGTGGAGTCCCAGAGGACCAGTGGTGACAAGCAGCCAACCTTGCTAGAGGCCAGCCACGAAATGTCCTGGACTGAATTTAATGTAGGGCTTTGTATGGATCGTTTGCTTTCTGGATTAACACAAGGACTCTTCAGGATATGGAATAAACAGTGTTTTTTGTTCTTTTACAGCTTGTATAGGTCAGCTGTTGTACACAGATTTCAAGTTTTTAATACTTTGTAATAAGGCAGTTCTCCTCTGGATAAATCCTGCCATCTGAGTCTCTGTTCTTAGGACTTCAAAGCCAACCAGCCCAGAGTAATACTGACATGAGAGTTTACCATATAAATAGCTGCTTTGGGAGAGAAATACATGGCTAAAACCAGCGGTTTTTGTATTTTTTTTACTATATTGCTCATGTCTGCATGTTCCAGGGCCAGTCTCCTTGGTGTCTGTCTGGCTTTTCCATCCTGTTGCTCTGATGAAGCTGTGCAGTCTTCATGCTTGTGCCACTTCTGTACATGCTCTGTGACTCTTCTCCCTCTGACTGCCCTCACCTCCGAACTTTTATGTGTGTGTGAGCAGTTGTGGAGAATTGCTTTGATTAAAGTGTGGGAAGGAAGTTTAAAAAAAACAAAAACTTCAAAATAAAAGCATGCAAAATATATACAAAGATCCATAAAACCATACTATAAAACCAAACCTTAAAGACAGCATAAAGCATTAAAACTAGTTCTACCCCGTAACACATAAAGTAGCGCTTTGTTTGTAGATCACCTGAATAACTTTACCCTCCCATGGAACATTTTTGTGATTGCTGCCTCATGCAAATGTATCTAATTTAGTACCACTTGGTAAATCTGGCTGTGAGAGTCGTACCTGCTGGTTGAATTCTCCGTGGTTCTGAATGTGTTTGCTGGTCAATGTGACTGATCATAACACGCCCAAACAACCCGCAAGCCACCGGGAAAGTTTACCCCTGGAGACATAATTTCTGCTTATCCAGCTCGGATAATCATCATGAAAAATGGTTGTAACTCTATAAATTTGATTTTGCGCTATTGATAATGATATTGATTCCGGAAGCCCGGTTGACTCTCGAACTATAAATAAGTCACCAACTTCGTGTTGCACATATGACTCGACTAGGCGTTAATTTTGTTAGGGTGCTTTTGAAGCTTCGCTCTTCACTGTTTCTTCACAATAAGGACCTACCGCAAACTTATTCATTCATTCATTTATTCATCCATCCATCCATTCATTCATAGAAAACAGCTGCGCATACACACCCGTTCAATCGGGTTGTAAGTTGCCAGGTTGCATAGATAGATAGATAGATAGATAGATAGACAGACAGACAGACAGACCGTTTCACAGAAAATATGGCAACTTGGGTAACATTAGGTGGACACAACCGATATATCTAGCCTATTATAATCATTCTTAATAAACTTTGAGAGTTTTTATTTAATAAAGCAGTTTGTTGTATTTGAGTTCAATCTTGAAGTTCTTGCACTTTTTTATGTCTACTTCCACTCGTTTGCAATTTGCTGTAGAGGTTTTTGTCTTGCTGGTCAGTCACAGGAGCACGTTCAGTGAGAGACTGAGATTACCGAAAAGCACCACTGAACGACACAGGAAATCATTCCTGCCTGTGGCCATCTCTCTGTACAACGCATCCACTTAACACACTGTTTACTGCAATAGCTACACCCTTTTTGCACATGTTCTTCTTTTATTCAGCTATTTATTAATAAGTGACTTTTATGTATATATGTATATATATGCATGTATATATTGTGCTATTTCTTACTTAGTGTATTGTCTGTCTTTGTTACTGTTTACTGGAGTACTGTAACCAAAAATAATTTCCCCTAGGGATCAAAAAAGTATTCT
>VUQG01005247.1:0-28191 GCA_015106755.1 Etia nguti | reverse complement strand
GGTCGGACTAAGACCCTTTAAGGTCTCTAAACACAACCAGGTCACCGTGAGGCCAACCTCCCCTCCACTTGCTGCTGCTGCTGCTGCTGCTGTGTTACCTGCTGCTGAGAGACCTGAGTTATGTCTGCTTTGAGTAGTGTAGTAATGATCCCCGCGAGGCCCGTATTTTATCACGGAGGAAGCGACGCCCTCGGCCGGTCTGATTGAATCCACAGTACGTTTTATTTTCGTCCTTTCGTATCTCAAACAGACACTAAAATTAAAGGCCTCGCCTGGAGCCTCCACCTGGGGACAAATGTGAGAAAGTTTAGTGGGGATGTTGTCTTTTTTGGGTGGAATGTATCCTTGGACACGTGCCCGTCGAGCTTCGACGCAACGCGGGGAGAAAAAGAGCTTGATGCATCCCCAACATGTGGCCTTTAAATCACTCCTATAACGTAATCGTACCAGCTCCGCTGTGACATCCTGATTACATCCACGAGATGACTTTTACAGCGGCTAAAGATCCTCTCTGCGCTCTGGTGACAATGCGGGCAGATTCACAGCTGACAGCCGAGCTCTCCTCCGTCTAATGTAATGTGAGTGACACAATGGAGTTGCTTACCGAGCCTGGTCGAGGCAGCATTGTGCGACGCAACGCAGAGATTAATGAGCGACTAACACCAGCTTGAAAGGAATGAAGTGAATTTAAATTTCTCCAAAAGTTAAAGAGCTAATGTTACAGTATTAATTTCCTCTTGAACAGTGAGTGGGAAAATATCCATTAGCAAAATTAACCACAGTTTTCTAGGTAGCTAACATTGTGCGGCTGTGGCACTACAGTGTGGGGCCAGAGCTAATGAACACACTGCAGAGGGTGATATTTCATTATACAAATTAATGCTCACATTTTAATGGGAAAGTCACATAATGAATCTAGGCTTCAGTGACAGCAATTAGAGGCCCAGATTGTCCCCTTCTGGACAAGGCACTATTTAGCAGTAAGCAGCTGTGTGTAAAAAATAAAAAGGTCCTCGCTCTTGACAATAGCCACACATAACTTCAGGCAGGGCCACATAACCAATAAGAGTCCCGGCTCACCTATAAATGAGCAGAGGGAGGAGGAGGAGGAGGAGAGGCAGGACTTGCCCATGTCACTTAACCTTAACCTAACCTTGTAATCAGGATGAATCAGGAGGGACCTGTGATCTTCGTCTCCATTCCTCTCGCTCCCCTGAGCCCTCGTCTTCCTCTTCTTTCTATCTCTCATACATTTTCTTTTGTCACTGCATTTCCTGCCTCTGCTGAGCTTCACAGCAACGGCTCTTCGTGAAGGGGGAATTAAAGAGGAGTGGGACAGTTTTTGAATTTTTTGCCGTAAATTTAAGAATTTAGCCCAACCTGTGCAACATTTCTGTAATACTGACCATGTCATCTGTTTGAGATCATATCCTATCCCAGTGAGGCTCTTTACCCTTTCTCTAGTAACATCTTGATGTTTGGGTCTGCACCTTTCATCATAGAATAAGCATTTATAAAACTGTATTTCCTGTTCATCGTCAGCCAGTAAGAGTTCATTTTCTAAGGGCTTAAATCCGCACACGCAGCTGCTGAACAACTGTTAGCAACGAGCACACAGGAAAAACTGTTTTCCCAGCACCCAACCTTGTGATGTGACATGGGTGGTGCAAACACCTGAGCAGTGGCCAATGTGAGCGGTAGAAGCTCCAGCTGTTTCCAGTCAACACTGGTTCTCACGTTCCTTAGACTTAGACTTAGATCCTCCAGCGCCGATCGGCGCATCGGGCGACAACGGAACGCCATCGAACTCGGTCCATCGCGGCAATTGCTGCTTCATCCCATGACAGTTCGACCGAGCGTAAATCTTCAAGGAACGTACTCCTCCACGTTATTTTGGGTCTTCCTCGCCGTCTCTTTCCATTCCTCGTATCTACACTAACTATAACCCTGGTTACCCCCATGTATCAGGGTTATGTACACTAACTATAACCCTGATTACCCCCATGTATCAGGGTTATCTACACTAACTATAACCCTGATTACCCCCATGTATCAGGGTTATCTACACTAACTATAACCCTGATTACCCCCATGTATCAGGGTTATCTACACTAACTATAACCCTGATTACCACTGGCCACTCTACCTGTAAGCCTGATTACCCTGACAAGACTAACACTAATCGTGATACCCCCATCTAGACTGACTTAACCCTGATACCCCCATGTATACTAACTACAACCTAGACTAGACTAACTTTAACCCTGATTACCGCAGTCAGAGTAACTATCATTTTCCAACACAGTATGCTCTCACATGAATAAAAGGTAAAAAAAAAAAAAAAAGTTCACATTTGAAAGTCGGAGGGAGGTCTTTAACCTGGTTTAAACTGGTTCTGTTGCATCATGTTCCATCAGTGGGTTATGAAAAATAAGAGCTGTGATAATGTTTAAATATGAACTTCTACACAAAACAGCTTCCTGTTTCAGGCTTAGGCACTATTTCAGTCATATATTCTATAGTCAGTCATATATTCTATAGTCAGTCATATATTCTATATATATTCTTTCGAATTAATCTAATAAAGTTCAGGTAAACTTTCGAGGTGTTAGAAATATACAATTATTTCTTTGGTAAGAAAAAACTGCAGTATTTTGGTTCAGATTTTAAAGTGTTTTCTGTGTTTATGGAAAATAGCACAGAGATTTTTTTAACCACGTGTGTTTTCAGAAGTGTAGATCTTTCTTTCTGACTGCACTGATGTATTAAACCTCATAGTGTTAAGCTCCACAGTTAACGCACTGCATTAAGAAATATTTGAAAAAAATGACAAAACTGCACAGTTTATGGAAAACAGCCAGATCCTTTTTAAAGCACGTATGTGTGAATAGTTTTTAAGGTTTAATTCTGGTTGTGTTAGACTACCAAACCTTATAAATGTTTACCACAAATGTACTTTGTGCTCCTCAGATTTGATGAAAACTGCGGTGCTTTTTGTAAATACACAGTTTCAGTAAGTTCATCTTTTTTTGAATTATGCGTTTTATTGACACTAAAAAAAAATCTGTAAAAATATTGTACAATTTACCATTTAAAAAAAAAGTAATTTCCTGTAAAAAAAAAATCTTATTTTGCTGTATTTTTTTAACCACACATTGAATAATCTTCCATTTGCCATTAACGGGAACTTCAGTCTAAAAACAGATAACACACTGGCAGAAAATTACCAGGACAGTTTCTGTTGTTTTTACCCAGTGTTGCCTTTTGCGCTCTCTTTCTGGGATTTCTGGAGTTACTAAAGTGACGGTCTGTGCTCCCACTTTTCTTTATGTCTGACCCACCGTATAACCATCAGATATGTTTAAAACAGCTCCGTGTGTTTTTCAGTCCCTCAAACATCCCAGCCGCTGGTTTTTACATTTATTTCCATCCTCGAAGCCAAATGGAAATTCATCTTCCAGTATGTCATATCTATTAAACCATTTTAATTGCCCCTCTGTACAGGGCTGGGGTATTTATCTTTACTTGTTTCTATGGTGCTGTCATAATTCACACAAAGCCAGATGAAATCCGTGCATGCAACATGAAGTGCAAACACGCTGCGGAGGATCTCAGGAAGAGGAGGAGGAGGATTTATAAGTGCAGAGGTTGTGTCGAGTGAAGGGTCTGCTTCCTATCGTTCACCTCCGTCAAGGTCAGCGTGTCCAGAACGGCTCAACAAAGAGCAGACAGACAGCAGCGAAAAGTTTACCGTTCTATTTTTAACTCCTGCAATTTCCTGGTTTTGTGGCGGCAGCGATCTGTCATGTGGCTGGGAGGTTGTGCTGTTTGCGCTGATATCAATTAAAAGTGGATTAACGGGTACATAATGACCTTTAGCAGTAAATTGTGTGTAATGTTGCAAGGCAGGATACAGTATATTCCCCAGATGTCACACCAGGCCCCTGACGTATGATGGAGCAGATGTCTTAGCCAGTCCAAATGGCCCTCTAAGATACACACACACACACACACACACACGCGCGCGCGCAGACATGTCGTCTGTCTCACTTGCTCCAGATATTTAAAAATGCTCAGTTTTAATGGAAAAACGGGCACAAAGCGAGCGCTCTCACAGGGCATCGGCATTCATTTCAGTTTGCCTTCGTCCGTAAACATCAGAGGACGGTGTCAAACACACAACTGCCTCTGCTTTTCATTCTCATCTTAGATATGCACATGCCACATTCATCTTTATTTCCCCCTACGTGAACATTAACAACCTCTTATAAGGAAAGGGAGAAAAAAATCGGATCAGTCTAATTTCTGTCTAATTTGGCTCCTAGAATATCATTTTGTCCAGTTAGAGGAATCGAGAATGATCATTTGCATCAGGGACGTTTCCTTATTAAATCAGCGTCGAGCCTCTGTTCGGCAGCTCACAGGAGAAGCACTTATTGGGTTAAAAGCTCATCTCGTATGGTTTATTTTAAATATACTCTATGCTTCACAGACACTCTGCTGTAAGAGAAAAGATATCAAATCGCCGTCTTTCTGCCTGTAGTCAGGGTTATCTGCAGCTCTGCATGCTCTCTTTTCCCTCCTCTCTGCTCTCTTCAGTATTTCCACCTTCAATTTTCTTTTGTATAGCCTCCTATTCTTTTCTCTGCTGTATCAATATTCTATTGAGTTGCTGTTTGTGGCCCTTTATTTGAGAACTCTGCAGTAGGTCTGCAGATCGCAGAGTCTTTTTCTGGAATGGTGCCCTCTAAATAATGATAAATTACTTGAGCAGTATGCCATTTGCTAATTATATCCATGATTTACTACACAGCCCGACTTAAATCATTCAAACCAGCCTTGCGTAACAATGCCTTTTTTTCCTTTATAAAATGGTTTCCATGTGTATAATCTAAACATTTTATTGGCATATACTGTATAGAGAACGTGCATGCAAAACATTTTTTATTTCTTTTCCAGCCGTGCGCACACAAATACCACTGTGGGAACTTTTATATGTGTATATTGAAAAGGGGGGAAAAATCGAGCTTAGCGTTTTTGCCTCTCTGTTCATTGTTTAATGAATCCAAATCTGGCTCCGACTCCAAGCCTATTATAATTGCTCGCAGGATGTGTTCTATTTCAACATCTTTCCAATGGAAGATCCACTTCTGGCAGAATAGTGTTGGTGTTATAGCATTATCAGGAATATTCATGAATATGGATGCGCAGCATAAATAAACATATGTAAATGTTACACAGCAGATTCACCCCCCTTTTACTGTAGTGTAAATCGCTTTGATCTGTACTGAATCATATTGTTCTTTATCGCAAGGCTCCACCACATCCAGCGTGTGCTTCATATACGTCGCCGGCATGTTTCGTATTTTTTGCGGCATCCGTAATGTGTGGCGGGCGGCCGCGCGCTGTGCCACGCCTGATTTATGCTCATTCAGACAAACAAAAAGCAAAAAAAGGGCGATGTCCAAGAAGCAGCACCGTCATTGCCAAAGACGCAGGCCGGAACGGAGGCACGATGACCCCGCTGCACGCGCACGCACAGAAACTCACCGCGAGCCTGGCCGCAGCCCCGCGTAGATCGCATCGAGACACTTCTGTTGTCAGCTGAAAATATTATCTCTTGTAGTGGACTGAAAGCACCATATGGTGAAATGTTTTTATGGTGTTGATATGAGTGATGGCTCACTTGGCGGAGCTGGATCGACCCATATTCAGATGCCTACTCCACACCCCCCGACACCCCACCCCCGTCCCAATACACACACATCAAGTGGAGCCGAGCCGACGACTGGAAGAGAAAAGACATGCAAGTGTTGGTTGAATGCACAATCGTCTTCATTATCACTTTGTGTTTCATTCTGTGCTACTTTTTTAAATCTCCTTCCCTTTTTCAGGAATTAAATACGTCCTTTTCTTTATCGTAGTTAATGATATGCATATCTTTTTTGTCACTTCATGTGACCTAATTTTCTTTGTTCAGGGAGGTTACATGACCCTCGGGCCCACATTCCCTGCTCCAATAAATAGATTTTGATATCCAGTCGATGTAATAAGCAGGTTAATTATTCACTGTTTTACTGTTTCTCTCGCTCTCTTTCTTTCCCGCCCTCTCAGGAGAGAAACCCTACCGCTGCCCTCATTGTGACTACGCCGGCACCCAGTCTGCCAGTCTCAAGTACCACCTGGAGCGCCACCATCGCGAACGTCAGAACGGCTCCGCCACGTCAGGCTCCTCCTCTGGCCACACCCCTTCTTCTGACCACAAAGAGGATCATGGGAAGACGGGCGGAGGCATCTTTGCCCGACCGGACGTCCTCCGTAATGTTTTCAAGAGCATGCCCCCCAACCTGGACTTCAGGGCAGGGCCGCTGCTGCCGCATCAGTGGGCGTCGGCTCCCATCGTGTCTTCTCACAACCGGGATCGCGACTGTGGGGACCGCCGCTTTGACTCCGCCTCCTCAGCTGAGAATACGAAGACTGCCGATGGACCTTCCACCATGGTCTCCGCTGCCACTGACGGCGCCGCCAGCTTCTCCGACCTAAGCCGGGCTTACCAAAGCATGATGGGAAACGGAGTCCACTTTCAGGGTTCTCTCCAGGCTTTCATGGACAACTTTGTCCTCAGCTCCATGAAGAAGGACATGAAGGACAGCCAGAGTCCAGTCCAGCTCCAGGCCCAGCGCTACCATGACAACGGCGAGCCCAAAGCCAAGCGGGCCGTCTCCAGGGAGCAGGACAGAGAGGAGAAGCCCGAACCCAAACAAAACTCAGAGCCGGGCAAGCCCGGGTCCCAGTACGAACCGCTCGATCTGTCTGTGTCGGTCCGACCCGAGTCTGCGACCGGATCGCTCCCCGGCGCCTCCGTCACCATTCACGATAACGTGGCGTGGCACGGATGCCTCTTCTGCTCCTTCTCCACTTCCTCGCTGGAGCTCATGGCTCTGCACCTCCAGGCCAACCACCTGGGGAAAGCCCCTCTGCAGCACGCCGACACAGGCAAGGATGCTCACCGAGAGGGTTCTCCGACCACCTCAACCCTTCACTCCTCCAACATCAAGGCCTCTTGCGTGGCCCCGGACAGAGATGGAGACAGAGATGGAGAAAAAGGCCTGGGAGGCTGGAATAACCACATGGAGCAGCCATATAACCCCTTCCAGAGTGAATTCTACAGGAGGTTTGGTGGCTTGTATGATGGATCCCCAAGAGTCAATCAGGGCATTCAGGGGTACATATCACAAGCAGACCACAGTCTGGACCTGCCCAGCCAGGTCTTCGGTGCGGCCTCTTCAGCCGGCCCTGACCAAATGGTTGACAGGGGCTCCTGTGGAGATGCTGAAGATGACCAAGTTGGATCTGACGACGAGGCTGGAAAAACCGGCGCGCGCAGCATCAGCGAGACCCCGTCGACCACACCTAAGAGACAGCAGCAGCAAAACCACTCTGACGAAGACGAGGAGGAGGGAGGAGTGGCTGAGGAAGAGGAGGAAAGAGATGAGGATGGGCAGATGGACATGGACAGAGAGGAAGAAGGAAGTCCCAAACAGCTCCAAGACGACTCCTCTCTGCCCCTGAGGAGCGGAGCGGCCATGGCGACACCATCCTCCACCATGACTCCACTTTCTCTGGGTCCTCCGCCCCAGAACCAGTCTCTGCCGCTGGAGAAGCAGTGGCAGCAGGGCCTGGGCCTCCTAACCCCCGGAGGTCCACCGGGACTGTTGAAGGCGGAGCAGCAGACCCACCTGGAGCAGCAGATGAACATGCTGTCTGTCCTGAGAGCCTACAGCAACGACAGCCTCCCTGCGTTCAACGGCCTGGGCGGCGGAGCGGGCGGGGCGCCCCCGGGGGGCATGAAGAGGTCGGACGCACCTGGTGAGTGTGTTTAACCCCTCCTGGTTCTGTAGCAGAATATTAAAAGACAGCCACACAAGCAGAAAGCGACCCCTAAAAAGACAAATATGAGCACAAATCTAATTTTCCCACCAGTGCGTGCACACCAACACTAAACACAGCAGACTAACATGTATACGTTTTTGCCTGACACCCACAAAGGAATCTCAGGCACTCACTAAATGTCTCGAGATTGGCTCTGAAGTGATTTCAGCCTTATTTCAAGCAAGTTTAGAAGCTATCAGGCTGGCGACTAGCAACAGATTAATCTTTATTACACGTTTATATTACTGGGAGTGCAGCGCCTCCCTCTCGCTCCCCAGCATGGGGGGAATAACCCTGGATGAGTCAGAGCAGGACCTCAGCTCCCCGTGCCATCTCCTCCACATGTCTCTTAACTATCTTAGCTCTCATAAAGCCGGCTCCCAAAAGCCCATTACTTTATAAGACTCGTCGATCTATGACCCTGTGAAAAATGAACTGTCAACTTTCATGATTCTGCTAAGGTTATAGCCGCTCCTTGAGACTGAAGAAGGAAGTCTTTTTCTCTCGCTCTCTCTCTCCTTTTTTACAATGCTCCTTTTCTGTTTAGGACTGGTTGGTACTTCTGAGTGTCTCTATAGGAAGAAAATAAAAGCCAGTGTTGGTGTTGAGCTTTAAAAAACTGGCTTATAGACACGGCGGAGACGGATGTCTTTGGTCTGCTGCTGTCGGATTGACTCGGTGTGACCCTCGTAATATTATTAACAATCAGGAATATTTTTCTTTGTTTGGAGAACAAAGGAGTGGAACATTTTTCAATCAAACACAGAGAGAAAACAATATAAAACATAAATAAAATAACAGCTGCTGGTGTTATCTGTGGTGGGATCAGGCTCTGAATATCTCGATGCAAGTGTATATGTTTCATTAAAAAGAGAAATGGCTTTGTGCGAGATTGCCCTACATATTGTTTAGTCCAAAATGTGGGCAGGCCCCTCTGCAGCGAGGAATGCTCGACCTTTATAGATAAGACTTTCTCTGAGGAACAAAGGCCTTTCTTATATGTCCTCGTCTGAGTCGGCCATTCATTGTAATTAAAAAAAAACAAGTTATTGTGTGTCTGACTTCCTGGCAGATCTCTGGGATGGCACTGAAGATAGCATAGAGAAGAGTGAAAGACTATAGGAAACATGAGTAACATGGAGACATGTTGTGGTGAATGTGAGCGAGTAAATTGTTCCGAGTGTGACATTTCTCCAGGTGACTCTTCGCCTCCCGTCCCGGTCGGCGGCTCTCTGTGTGTACTGTTTCTGTCCTGGACGGATCAGATAATACGGCGCTGCGGCCCGTAGCTCTCGCAGCTGCTGCGCTCACTTCAGATGCTTCATGTCTGTGCAGTAGCATGCAGTTTGATTCGTGATCCAGAGAGGAGGAGCGCTGAGGTGGTGTTGTTGCTGCGCCCTGTGGACCTCACGCTTCTTCAGTGTGAGGTTGTGAACCGGGTCCCGACACTCCTTCGGCTCCCAAATCAATCAGACTCAGAGGAACGCTCCAACTACTTTAAGAGGATTTACGAGGTTTATCTGTCTTAGTTAACTGGAAGTTAGCTCACTAGTTTCCATCTTAAGATGCTGCACCGTGTTCTGACTGAAACGTGCACGTAGAGCTGGACGGAGAACTAAAACGCAGCAAAGTTCAGAGGGCTGGTGAAGCTACATAGCTGTGCTTAGGCTAATATGACCACGTGAAACTGAAAGTTCCTGTTGACCGAGAGTTTAAAGGCTGCTGTTTCAGGATACGCTGTGATAAATTTCTCGTGCTGTTGTTGTGTGAGGGGAGGAGATAAAACAGACATGCTTGTTTCTGGGTGAAATGCACAGTTGTGTTCTATGTCCACTTGTAAAACCCTCGTATTGTTGAGGGGGGGGGTCACTGTGGCTGGAAGAGCAGAGCTGCTGTTCCACTGATGTTCACTGAGGATGGAAGGCGGGGGTGGCAAAGACGTCCGAAAGACTCAATTCAGACCTGGCAAAATGTGATTATCTGGAGTGGGTTTGCATTAGGTTTGTATGCAAATACAGCATAAATCATTAATATCGAAATTCTGCCCTGAATGCGCGGGAGCTGTCGCAGGGCACGCGTCGCACGTCTGGAGTGGCTGTCGCTTCATTAGTATGCCCGGAGGAGGGGAAAGGGCGCCGCACGCTCTGACACGTAACAGATAGAAACGTAGATGGCCGCGCACGCGCGCGCATAAGCCACGCCTCCCGAATCGGATTTATCAATAAATGTCATTAAGAGCAGCAGTGGCCCCGAGGTCTCTGTAATCAGCCGAGGTATCTGGTTACTGAGGTACAGTACACCGTGTAAAGATTGATATGAACCCGCACCGTTTGCTGTACTGTAGATGTGCTTAACACAATCAATACTTGGCTGCAGTGCAGACCTATCTATAGCCATGCATTATCAAACATGAAGTATTACATTATTCAAACAGTGCTGTACATGCTGCGGCTGCTTGCGAACAACGCTCCTCACATCGTATTACTTACATTACCTCAGTCCCCCCCCGCCCGCCCGCCCGCCCACCTCTGCTCCTCTAATATATGACATGTGGACCTGAGAAGGCTGAGACTGACAACCTGAAGAGGAGGAGGTGTTGATAAAAGTGCAGGACTTGGATGAGCACGTTTAGGATTTGAGGAAAGAAAATGGCAGAGCTCAGAGCTGAGCACCTCTTACTGCGGGAGAAGTGTGCTACAGAAGCCAGCGGTTAGTGGATGGAAGTGAAAGCAGAGAGGAGAGTGCTGTGTGTTCTCAATTAGAGCCGTGACTCCCGCTTTCTGAGCGCTCTCACGTCGCGCTTCTCCTCAGAAGTGCTGCGGTTTGTTTGTGTTCGCTGCAGATGGAAACTCAGAGGTTCAGCTCGGCGCGGGCTCTGAAACAGCCGGCTGTCATTGAAGGAGCCCTCGCCGCCGTGACGTCACCTGAAGTCGAGCCGAGCGGCGCGATGATTGAAACTCTAGCCCCGCCCTGCGTTCGCGCCTGTCTGATTCATAGAACGAGCTGCGTGTAGTTTCAGGAGTGACCTGTCGGTTCTTCTTATCGTAGGATAAGAAGCACATTTGTGACGTCTGGACGTTGCGTTGTTCCCTGCATGCCGCTGAGCTGCAGTCACCTTATTAGACACGTGCCAGCGAGCGGTGCCGCTGCTCTGGTCCTTTCCATGAGCCAAGTTTCTCTCAGCCTCTGCGCTTGTACTCGTGATCAAAGAGGAAAGTGAAAAATGATTCCAGCACACCAGAACACTGGGATCCACTTGTCTGAACAACACTGAGAATTGGATCAGACTTTCTAATTGTTGAGACGTCGTGGCAGATGTTTGCCAGGTGGGAGGAGCTTCAGTTTTGAGGCTCCAGTCCAGAGCAGGCGCCCCCTCCTGGTCGTATGCAGGTTACTCTCAGAGCTGCCTCTGCCGTGAGCGTCGAGATCACATTCTCACAGCGCACTTGCAAACGGCGAGCTGGGCGTAGCCGATCACTCTCACTGGTGACATCACAGCACACACGCCAAAGACCCCTCGTACATATGTGAGCAACGCAGGCAGCTTTGACGTGGACAAACACTCACAAACATTCACACACACACACACACACAAACTTCAAACTTCTCGTGAAGTAAAATGTGGTAATTGCCAATAATACTGCCTTATCAGGTGTTTAATTACCATGATTTGGTTGCTGTTTGTATCTAACACACACATACATAGGTACACACACACAGGTACACACGCACACGCGTGGAAAGCAGTTCACATTGCTGCTAGACTCCCCTGTGTTCACTAATGAGCCCGACATGTGGCTTACCTGTGTCGCTGCAATTATTCTGTACACTTAAAAGTGAGGCTGAGGGTTCAGAGTGGTGACAGCTGACAGTCCTGGACGGGCAGATGGTGCTTATGAACTCTTTTATCAATACTGGAGACACAGGCGGGCTATTGGTCGATCTATTTAATTCATTTTCGCAGTAAAACCAAAGCCAGCTTTTAAAGCCTGTTTCAGGTGCACACACACAATCAGAGGAGCATCTTTATGCTCCTGTTTCTGTGTTTGCTTCCAGTCTTCAGAGTACTTCCTAACAGCAGAAGGCATCTATAGCATGGAAACATCTGATCCTTCTGCTGCTGTTTCTTTAGTGTTCACTCAGCTCTGAGCCGGAGAATCATTTCACTGTTTTACCATGGAAGCCTCCGGTGGACGCTTGAGGAACTGCAGCTTCCGTTGTCTCATTAATATCTCCGCTCTGATGCTTAGTTAGAAATGTATCCACCTATCCATTTTCTTCTGCTTATCTGGGTTCGGGTCGCGACATGAGCGGACCTCCCTCTCCCCAGCCACCTCCTCCAGCGAGGCGCTCCTAGCCCAGATATAATCTCTCCAGCGTGTCCTGGGTCTGCCCGGGCCTCCTCCTGGCGGGACGTGGTAGGATGCCTAAACCGGCTCAAATGGCTCGGTTTGAACTATTACCATCTTTAATTTACAGATTTTTCAAAATTCTGTAATATTAAAATAACACCTTTATGTAAAAACAGAATTTACAAAGTGCTTCAACAAGAAGAGCAGACAATAAAACAAGATAAAAGTAAAGGGAGACATCACATAAAAGTGTGTAAAACACAAACAATTCAAGCATGAGCTGTGCAGCTGTGCGAGGGTCACAATCAACGCTGTGACATAAGTTAAGCGAGTTTCGGGTCTGACTGCTGGAGCAGACGGTCCGCTTAAATCGTTTATTTGTGCCAAATTGAATTGGAGACTTCTTGTAAACAGTTTAACCTGATTAGAACTTCAACCAGAGTTTGACCACAGTCCGAGTGACTAAACCGCCCTCCTCCCTGCGCTTTCCCACAGTCCACGATCCTTCCTCCTGTCTTTCTGCCTGCCTGTCTGTCTGTCTTGATGCTGGAGGGCAGGGGCTCCTGCAGTGATTAAGCCATCTGGAGGCCTGTCTGCCTGCCTGCCTGTCTGTCGGTGAGACGCCTCCCCGGGCTCTCATTGTGTGCAGAGATGACAGCTCTGACGGCTGCTGAAGGCGAGGTGCCATTTCCCATGTGCGTCTACATTACCGGTTTAACTTGTGCAGAGGTGCATTATCACCTTGTCACCCAAAAGTGCAAATAGTGTAGTTTTCAAAGAGCAATTAAAGGTAATAGCTGCTGTCAGGCTGCACGGATGGGACCTGTTGCTCGCTCTCAGATGTGATGGCTCTAAAAATATTTCCCCCTCGCTGTAATTCCCCCGCTCATCAGCCGGTCCTCTCCAAGAACGCTTCCCACTGGCGGCCGCACGTTTTTCCTGGAAGTTCAGCGAGTGAGAGGCGGGATGGAGTTGCTCTTGATAAGGAAACGGAGACAAGCGCTGGGTGATCGCAAACTTGCACGACAATTATTCTCTTCATTATTTTAGAAACAGGACGGGGAACGCAGCGAAGGCAGCGTGGGAGATTGCATTTACACACTCCATCCATACGTGTGTGTGTGTGCACGCGCGTGCGTGCGTGTTCACGTGCAAATCAGCTGCTTTTATGTGCACTCTGTATACTCCCCCCCGTTAGTGTGCATCGTATTCAATATTGCAAAAGTTGAAACAATGGGTTATAAATTGGCCTTCCAACCCGATATATCTGACATGATCTCTGCTTCCCATCTCGTTAGTTTGCTGTTTGTTTCTTTTCTTCCCTGACTCCTGTAGACTTTGTTCGGTTTGAGTTGCTCCTCTTAAGAATGCAGCGTTCCCTTCCCCAGGCGCCCCGGAGATGTGAAGAGGACGCCTCAGAGGAGTTGTACTCGTAAAGCTCCTCATCCTCGGAGGGAGAGACAGAGAGAGAGAGAGAGCACCGGCAGGCAGAGACACACAGGCATAATAACTACACTTACACAGCTAGTCGACACATAATGAGACAACGCAGCAGCAACTTCAAGGAAAAACGCAGATATATAAAAAAACAACAGAGAGCGAGGCAGAGGGAGAGGAAAACAGGGGGCTGTGGGGGTAAAAAATAAAGAAAATCAAGAAACTATGTCAACTTTTATTTCCCGTGTTATTCCACATCAATGGCGGCATGCAGTGATACTAATAAAAACAAAAAGTATACACAGGTACAGACACGCAGGCAGCAAGCTGCCGTGTTTGAAACGCTCTGTGGCAATTAAGGACAAATAATGCGTATTATTTCCCGTCGTGACGAACGATCCCAACCAGCCGCTAAAAAAACCGGCCTGATTTCGACATCAAACGCAAACAAATAAAAACGGCTCCAATAAACAAAAGTTGTGAGACAGCGCACAAACCGCGGGGGGAATGAGAATAAGAGCAGCGAGCGCAGAGACAAATAAGCCTGCAACATTATAACATTAGCAGTTAGAAAATGCACTTAATTCCTCAGCAGAGATGGATATAAACTGCATTGTTGCGTTGCAAATCCCAGCCACCGGATTTAAACTGCTGCATTGTTTTATTAGGGAAATATGGGGGTGGAGGAACAGTGCTTATTCTAATTACAGTGATTTAATCAGGATTAGGGAGGTTACCTGGATGAAGCGAGGGGGCATCCGTGGCAAGGGCACATGTTTTTAGACAGGCCGGGTGCACGCCAGCGGGGCCGCCCCTTATCGACGCTCATCGCCAGCGCTGACTTCAGCCTCCGAAACGATGACTTTCTCTGCTCGTGCACGAGTAAACACTGGCCTGTTTGTTCTCGCCATCTTTATTCCTCCGCTTTTTTCCCTCCTGCCTGGTTAAACAGCAGGCATAGGGAATCCATTTTAATCTGATTAATAACTTAGTTGATCACATATAACCCAATTTTCAGTCAGTGCCGTCCTTGTGTGCGCGCGGCCACGCCCACACTGACCTTTGCGGTCACCTCGGTAACAATAAGGCACAATAAGCGCTGTTGTTCTGTCGGAAAGCCGGAGAAGCTTTACATCATGACCAAAATTTAATGTGCCCTCTTTGCACAAAAGGCTGGGCCTGCGGAGAGATGGGAACGAGTTTCCCGCCGCATTCACAGAAATATGAATCGCCCTTTTAAAACAGATATGGTTACATATTCGTTTTGAAAGGTACAGTAACGGGCTCAGCACTGAGCTGCCCTCCAACACTGGGCCCTTTGTTCGCTGGCCGGCTAATAACCGCCCCTGATCCTGATCCTCATCTCTGACTGCTTACGGAAGAACCCCCCGAACCTGTCTTTGATTACACCGTTATACGAGCTTCATTTTGTCATTTCGATTTCACTCATCGTGTTTAGCGCTGAGAGATTTGTATTCAGGATTGGCAATTATGATTCAAACGCCACAAAGTAAGCCTTGTGAGTTTTAGCGATGACGAGTGAGAGAGGGAAAAATATCCTTCCTTTCTCTCTCTCTCTGTCTGTCGCACATGCACACAGGAAATATGAATCAAATATTCATGAAGTGGGCTGAGGTTCTCATGCACCCATATGCTTCCTTGTTCAAGCAGCTTGCAGTGGACAGAGGCATCCATCCAGCCTCTGACACCCCCCCCCCCACCTATCACTACAACTGCTGCCATCGCGGTGATCGTTAAATAGGTCATCTCAAACATGCACTCCTCCTCTTTCTTCCTGTTTCCTCCTCTTCCCTCCTGTTTGTTCCTGCTTCCTCCTGTTTTTTCCTGTTTCTTCCTGTTCTCTCCTCTACCCTTCTATTTCCTCCTCTTTCTTCCTGTTTCCTCCTCTTTCTTGCTGTTTCCTCCTCTTCCCTCCTGTTTCCTCCCATTTCTCCTCTTCCCTCCTTTTTCCTCCTCTTTCTTTCTGTTTCCTTCTCCTCTCCTCTTCTCTCCCATTTCCTCCTGTTTCTTCCTCTTCCGTCATGTTTCCTCCTTTTCCCTCCTCTCCCCTCCCGTTTCCTCCTCTCCCCTCCTTTCTTTCTCTTCCCTCCCGTTCCCTTCTCTTCCCTTCTTTTTTCTCCTCTTTCTTCCTGTTTCTTTCTGTTTCCTCCTCTTTCTTCCTGTTTCCTCCCATTTCTCCTCTTCCCTCCTTTTTCCTCCTCTTTCTTTCTGTTTCCTTCTCCTCTCCTCTTCTCTCCCATTTCCTCCTGTTTCTTCCTCTTCCGTCATGTTTCCTCCTTTTCCCTCCTCTCCCCTCCCGTTTCCTCCTCTCCCCTCCTTTCTTTCTCTTCCCTCCCGTTCCCTTCTCTTCCCTTCTTTTTTCTCCTCTTTCTTCCTGTTTCTTTCTGTTTCCTCCTCTTTCTTCCTGTTTCCTCCTGTTTCCTCCTCTTTCTTCCTGTTTCCTCCTGTTTCCTCCTCTTCCCTCCTGTTTCTTCCTGTTCCCTTCTCTTCCCTTCTATTTCCTCCTCTTTCTTCCTGTTTCCTCCTGTTTCCTCCTCTTTCCTTCTTTTCCCTCCCGTTTCCTCCTGTTTCTTCCCGTTTCCTCCTCTTCTGCGGCGTCCTCGCTGCCCTCCACCGTGCCCCTCGACTTCCTTCTAATAATCTGTTGTGAGAAAGACGAGTCCTTCGAGCTCTGTGATTCACTGGCCAGGAATCCTTGTAAAATCAGGCCGCCGTGCATTTGCCAGTTTCCAGAAATTGTAAGTACTTTATGGTTTATAGTTTTTTATTATGGAATGAAAAGGGTGCTGTGAGGGGCTGCTCCGGGGGGCGGCGAGGGGAAGGAGGGGGGATTAAAACTGAAGGGATTAGCACCATACTTTAAGATAAATCTTTTTTAATGTGAAACCTCATCCCCGCTCATTCTGGGGTAACCACTCTTATTAACTGCCGTGCTTTCATGCGGCCTATTTTTTCTTTCGCCGAGCAACTTTTTAAGCAGAGGCTTTTTTTTTCTTTTTTCTTTTTTTTTTTGGACACGTCGCTCGCTTCGCCGGCTCCACAAACAACCTTTTTAAGCATTTAAACACAGAACAATGGCAAAGCACATAGCTGCACACATTAATGCTTTTGTATCTGGGAGCAAAAAGAAAAAAAAAAAGGCAGAAGAAAAGAGATAAGCAGAGCTTGGCTACGCCGGCCCTCCGTCTTTCCCTCTCTGCCTCTCTCCATCAGCCAATCCCAGCTGATCTGTATGCATCGGGGGCTAAACAGACAAACATCATATTCTCAGTCTCCAGACTCTAATTGACTGAACAGGGATTGGTCACACTTTTAAAAAGCGTTCCATAATGGATTTCCATGTTTGTGTCTCTTTTAACTGGCGGTGCGAGGGGAAGCCATAAATGTTTTCTTTATTACTGAAAACAACAGCCCTCCCTCCATCCTCCTCCATCTCTGTTTCCTCGCCATAAAAGACCATATCAGTGCGACGGCCGGCATTCGTTGCAAGGTCAACTCTGCCGACAGATGACAAACGATCTCAAGATGGCCACATCATCTGTCCCGTAGCTGCCGGCCGAGAACGCCGCCACCGTGTGCTCGTCTTTATCCCTTCTTTTCACTTTATCATCACGTCGTGGGGGGCAGAGCGAGGAAAACCAGCCACCTGATATCCACCAATGAGGAGAGCTTTCAGGCCAAAAGGCAAATGAGGATGGGGGCGGGGGCGGAATCTTTTCAAAAATCGGCACTTATCGTGTTTCTGTATCAGGAAGCAGACTTGGCACGAGCCGGGCATTCAGTATTATGGACAAGCTGCTCATCAGATGGGAGCTGGTTTATTTCTGTGCCCCCCCCCACCTCCCCTCCATCCGTCCATCAGTACCTCCTATCCTCCGCCACCCCTCCAGTCTGCTTCTCATCCAAACGTGTCTCATTTCTCCGACCGGACGACTTCTTTCATTTCAACCGTGTGATTGATTTCTCCCGTTTATTGTTTCTTCTTCATCTTCCTCATTATCTGCGTTTGAAGCGCCGCTTAAAACCGCTCGGTTCCTCCTCCAGCGGCGACGGCCACTTCTCACAAAACTCTGAGTGCGTTTCTTAATTACGTGACTTCTCTGTAACATGGCCGTCAGCTCGCAGACAGCCGCTCTCGCGTCGTTATTACCTTCCTGTTGGACGCCGGCTCTCGGCAGGTAGCCGAGCCCCCCCGCCCGCCATCACATCGTCCTCCTCTTCCTCGTGTTCGTCTTCCTCGTTCTGCTCTGCTGTTCTTGGGTAAAAATGGATCTGTGCCATCAGTTTGTCATTTTTAAAACAATAAAAATGTTCTGGTTAAGCCGCCCCACCCCCCACGCGTCCTCTGACAGTAAACGAGAAACCGAAGCTCCGCTCGTTAACAATCAAATGCTCAACAGCTTCATGTTAACATATTTGAAACATTCTGTTTTTGAAATCTTTTCCTCCTGCTGCTTCCCTTCGTCTCCACGGTTACCGTCATAGGGCATAAATCCAAGCTGCTGTCAGGCTAACACCTAGCTAACGCCATCATTCATTACAGTCCAGTTCAGAGCCCCTGTCTGCCCAGAAACCTCACCCCTCCCGAGCTTCTGCCCGAGGTTACTTCCTGTTCAATGGGAGTTTTTCCTTCCCACTGTCGCCAGATGCTCATAGGGTGTCACCTGATTGTTGGAGTTTCTCTGTATTATTTCTCTGCCTTACAATATACAGTTATATACAATATATAACTGAATTAAACTTTAGTTTTTTTTTACTGTCAACAAACAATTAAACGTTGAATAAATAATTACATATAAATATAAATATAAATAATTACATAATTAACATGAGCAAGCCTGTGATTTCTGCCTGTCATAAGTCAAAAGAACAATTATTTTAGAATTGATGTCACAGCTGATATCAGTTTATCACTTTATATACTTATAAAATGATAACTGCAATGTTTTTCTCCAGTAAAGCTGGACGTGGGCCCAGTTTAACTTCAGTGTAGTTGAGCTAAGCTGGACCCAGGGCCCTTGGCTGTGTCGCTCTCTCCACTTTTCTCTGTTAAATCTTCCCTGTGCTTCACACAAAGACAAAAACAAAACCAAAAAAAAGCTGGTCATGTGTGACACAAAGAAAGAGTGTCTCCACCTCACAAAGCAGACTCTACAGGACCTGTCCTAAAAAACAGGAGCAAACTGTCAGAGTAAGAGTTCCTGCAAATGTTTTACAATAAAAGCCTGCCTATGAAGAGTTCCTGTGAACCAAAACTTCACAGTAGAGGTCTTTTAATTTGAAACAGAAGGAATTATAAATAAAAGATTTAAAAACCAGGCACGCAAGTGAAATATGTTTAAGAAAAATGCGTCCGGATTTGTCGACACATTCGGCTGCTTCACCACAAGGTCACAAAATCCACCCAGATGCTCATCAAAACCAGCTGCCAACCAATCAAATGTTACACATTATTATCACCTACCTACATCTTTGTCAGCAGTGAAGAAAAGCAGCTTAATTAACCTTTCATTGAATTTGGTGAAACATTCCCAAAGACGAATCAGGATGCCGTGTTTTATTGGATGTATAAAGTGTGGATTCTCTCACACAGTCTATCGGTTTTTGGGAATGCAGAGGCTGCAGTATTGGATCCTACACCTATTGAAGCTGACGCAGTATAACAAAGCATGCAGGGCCAAAAGTAATGATCATATACAAATATCAATATGAGAAAGAGTATGTGCTAAAGAAGACGCATGGCTATTGATGTTTAAATAACTGTAGCGTCAGAGAGATGGAGAGAGGGGGAAAAATGTGAATCATATTTTCTCACTGGGAGAAAAAAAAAGACCTAATCGAACACATCCCACGAGGCGCAAACAGCGAAGTCAAGGGCAGGATGAAAGCAGCTCTTCTGCTCCTCTCTGTCTGCGAGCGGCCCAACAAAACTACAAATAAAAGCGCGATCGGGGTGCGGCAGCGCTTCGCGGGCCGGCGGAGTGTTTGACAAGGCAAAGCGCAGCGATAAAAACAGTCAAAAGTTAAGTCTTCAGACGCTCTCCCCACTCCGCGGTGTGTCTTTTCATTTGTCTGCGTATACGCAGCTTTATTTGCATTTCAAATGCTCATATTTGAAGAGAGTGGCTTAAATGCCAAGACGCGAATTGATGACAATCGGCTCGATTCAAAAGCATCGGCAGAAAGCCTCTATCCTCGCCGCTGACATTAAAGCTAAAGCAGAAACACAAAACAAATATATATTTATCTGTGCTGGCTCCTTCCTCCTCCGTCAACCTTTCTCTCCCTCCGTCTCATTATTTTAGGATCGCTTTACATTTGAATATCAGTTCTTGGGCCGAGCGTGAGCCGCCGCCCACAAACTAAAATAAGAGAATAATCAGCGGGCTCCAGAAAGCGCGGCCATCGATTCGGCCGCTGCCTTTTTTCATCGCTTTTCCATATTCATTTGTGTAATTTACAGTAAATCCAATAGCTGTCAGTCACAGACGCAGAGCAACACGCGAGCGACCGAAAAACGCCGTAAATTTACGGTGTTGGGAAACAGCTGCTGCAACATTTACAGCACAGACCACTCTAAAATATTAAAGATGTGTCATCGCGGGCACTCGGCCCTGCATCTGTAACCATCTGCTTTCTATTAAAACACTACACCCAAAAAACTGAGGATGAGGCCTCGCGGCTCGCGCGCTCTCTCTCTCAGGCCGTTTCCTCCTCTCGGCGGAGGGGAAGCCAGTTCGCCGCAGATGCGCGAGCTGGCCGACGGGAAAAACGCTTCGAACCGGAGTACGGCGGGCCAACTGTGTGCACGGCCATGTTTGCGAGGCCTCCGCAGCTGAGCCTCTTCTCTTTGCTTGTGATTAATCATAACTCGCATGCCCTCCCATCGATTTCATCACATCACGCCGCCGCCGGCCGCGTGGCTCTCGGCCTCGAGCCGCCGTGACTACGAGTTTCAGCCAAAGATTGGGTCTCCTCGCTGACGTATCGGGTTACTCGGGGGTGCGGAGGCGTGCGGTGACTCAGACTGTTTGGGGCGATGACATCTGTCCTGTTAGAGCAGATGCAGAAGAAGAAGAAGAAGAAGAAGAAGGAGGAGCAGAGGGTGAGGGCGGCTCTGCTGCTGCAAAATATTAAGTTACAGCAGAACAGGGAGACTTATGGGCCGAGT
Organism: Etia nguti; assembly: GCA_015106755.1. Taxonomy (NCBI): domain Eukaryota; kingdom Metazoa; phylum Chordata; class Actinopteri; order Cichliformes; family Cichlidae; genus Etia; species Etia nguti. Next base: position 7,278 of record VUQG01005247.1, on the reverse strand, counting down.
CAAAGGTAAACAATTACAGCATGGTGAGTCACTTTGTTGGAGCACGGCTAAAGGAAGATCATCTCTCCCTCTTAATAGGTAATTTCCTTTGTCTTGTGAGGATCGGATCACAGCCGGGTGGTCTGCCGAGGGAAAAAAACACGACGGATCCAAAGTTGGCTGGAAAGCGTCCAGCACGGCGCTCCTTCGGAAACATTCTGTTCAAATTAAACGAGCGCCTGTTTGCGAGGAATGCGCCGACAGATTCGGAGGGACGTTTCCCAGTTTATGTCTCCTTTTTTCACATTTCGTGCTTTCTGTCATCTTGTCTGTGCTAAACTAGTTGTCCTTTTTGGGGGGGCTGTCACCCCCCTCCGCGTCGCTCCGTCATCCTCCCTCGTGATGTCACTATCTCGGCGTGAATCATTAGGATATCAGTGTTCAGCCAGTGACAGAAAGAGCCTGATTAACAAGCTCTCTTGTTTTTCCTCTCCTCTTTATCCTCCTCCCTTTTTTCCTGAAACGAGGACTCCCGCTGCTCCCAACGACATTTCTTCCCCCTCCTCCCTCCTCATCATCCCTCCTCTTCTTCCCTGTCGTGGATGGCGGGGAGTCACAGGTGTGTGACAATAATTACACATACACTCAGAAAAAAATAATGTCGTTTCCTCCATTTAATAAGTTTGCAGTAAAATAGGCAGCGAGATAGAGAGAGATGCAGAGAGCTCCAATCTTATCGGATACCCCAACCTCTAACTTAATCATATGGCTCTTAAGAGCAGCCTGCCACCAGCTGGGGCTCCGTAATATGCATGCAATATGTGTGTAAAACGATACGCTTTAATTTTGAGCCCACTTTAAGCAGCAACAAAATCTGTTTATATGGGAGACATTTAAAAAGAAGAGAGGGCTGGAGGGAGGGGGCGGGGATCAGGTTAACTCTTGCTCTCCGGGCCCGACGAACGCCATCTGTCTGGTGTCGGCCGCTATCAGAGCTTGGCGCCGCGCACAGACCGGAGCTGTGTCCACCCTTTTTAAGCTTCCTGTCGCATGGCGCCGGGGTTGCGGTCGGACTTCAAACGCGCACTTTCGCTGAGTTTTTCTTCCCCTGGCTCGCTCGCTGTGATGTCGCACAGAGACAAGCTGCAGCTCCCCTGATGTCCGGCGGGGGCAGCGGCGAGCAGGTCCCCACAGTCTTACAGCCTGATACTAGTTTAGGAAGTTTACCCCTAAAAAAAAAAAACCCTTTTCAGTACACGGCCTAAAGTTCTTCTCCAACTTCTTCTGACATTGGCTTTGTCTGCTGGTTTGAAGACAATAAACTACAAAAAAGAAAAGAAAAAAAAAAAAAAAACAGAGGAAGTTTACCCCTCATAACTCACCTGTAGAAAGTTGGCTATATTAGGGGCGTGGCCTCTTTGACTAACAGGTGGATGGTGACACAGGCGGCCGTAGCTGCTAGCTGTCTGCTAGCTTCACCCGAGCTGGACCGCGTTTGTGCTGTTGGAGAGTTTTTAATGACATCGTGTGACCAACAACATGGCTGCTGTGAAGTCACTGTGCTAAGAGAGCGTTGGATGTCAGCAGGTACGTGAGTGACACTCCTGCACAGGCTGTGGATGCAGACAGCGGCAGGATCACATCTTTCTGCACAGGATAAAACATTAAACTCTGTTTCTATGGCGGCACGTTTCTCTCCCGTTTCCTGAAACCTCACCGGCTCTCAGAGCGCGGCTGATGAGGTTAGGAATAATCTTCCTCTCTCGGCGTGCCTGCATCGATGCGGGGCATCGATTTGGGGAGTTTTTATAAAGTTAGAGCTGTTAGAGGCTCTTAAAGCGAAACTCTTCTTCTTCTTCTGGTGAGGCACGAGACACGAGGCTGGAGTGCAGCTACGAGGAGGAAGCTGGAGCTTTTGGGGAAGGAAGGAGGGAGTGCGTGTGTAAACTTCAAACAGCCCGTGATGGCGGCTGTCGCTGCTGCCGCCAGCTCTGACCACTCCACAGATGCTTTTGTTCCCGCTCACTCTCACTCCTTCACCCTCCTCCTCCTCTCTTCTTGCCCGGTCTCTTTGGTGATCCAGTGTGAGAGGAGCGGGGGCTATCAAAGCCACTGCTGTCTGTTCCAGACTTCAAAACCCGGGGCCCCCGTCCATCCGTCAGCCCCAATCATCATATCTGCGAGACCCCGGCGGAAAGCCTCGTACGCTGGAGGAGAAATATTTGATCTGTCCTCTTTGCGAGGATCAACAGTCACACAAACGACAGGGGCGCCCCGGCGTATGAGGGGGGGGCTGCAGCTGGAACAGGGAAGTGAGGAGCAGGGAGGGAAACTCCTGTGCTGGGCAGCAAAGATCTAAATGACAAAGTAAAAGTGCCGCGGTGAGACGGCTCACCTTTAAAGACTCCAATTGCACGGGTCTGAAACGAACCGATCACGGGTGAAACCTTCTTCCTTTAAAGGAGCGTCTCCATCATTAACCTCTATTTATTTTATTGTATTTTAGTTTCTGATGGGAACCAGGAGCAGACCTCAGCTCACACATGCTAATTTTAAGGCTTTCTTTTATTTTCCAGAAGTTTCCCGATTCAACAAAGATCTTTTTTTTAATTGATATTAAAACACGAAAAGCTCAAATATAATTTCAAAATAATGTATTTTACACAAACGTCTCGTTGGTGCAGTCACATTTTAATTTTTCACCGTGCGATGAAATGTGTGAGCTCAAATGATTCAAATGTAAATATGTATACATCATGAAATTTGTCCCATTTCTGCCACCAAACACTGTTTGATAAATTCTCCATCAGACAGTGGCTTGCTGTTTTTTGGAGTTTTGTGAGAAATCACAATACAACTGTGTTGCTTTTATTTTGATGGTAACAGCTATTTGTTTTCTTTTGCATACCTACATGTGTTCAACCAAATAATAGGTCTGTATCTATCAATCTATTTATCCGTCCGTCCGTCTGTCTGTCCCGCTGTCATGTGACGCTTATTTATAGAGTGTGTGTGTGTGTGTATAGTTAGCTCTTAAATCCTGTATGTGAGATCAGACTACGTAATTACTGAACTCATTAAGCACTTTATGTCCACCAGACCTCATCCCCTGTGTGTGTGTGTGTGTGTGTGTGTGTGTGTGTCATGCAGAGCAGCAGCTGGTTGTGATACTGACACACACACTGAGGTGGTGTTGGTGGTGGAGAAGATGAATATGTGATTTGAAGTTGAGTATGTGTCACTGAAGATAATTAACACACACACACTGTGCCCTGAGTGTTTTTTCAGCCATGTCACTCATGAGCCCCGTCACTTCCACCCGAGTCACCAGTGGGACTCGGGACACATGGATGGACACGGGGGGGTGGGGTGTGTGTGTTTGATTGGCGGGGTCGTGTGCAGCGTGCAGTAATCCATCAGAAGTGTTTCTGACAAAGAGCTGAAGGAAGAATTCAGACCGGGGTCGTGACCCCGGGGAGGCAGGGGGTGTTCCAAACCTGTGGAAGCTTCCAGAGTTTCACAGTGAACAAACACAGCGTGAGTGGGCTCACGTTTGTTGGTCTGAGCTGTGGACGCTGTGATGCCGGACTCGGGCACCGCTCAGGACTGCATCTGCTTTCTGCGATGACGAGCGCGGGGCGATGGCGGGCGGCGTCTCATGTTTTCTTCTTTATGCTTAAAAAACTCGCAGCAGTTTTTAACGTTTCGCTGCTGTGACGCATTTGAGATGAAACTGTGACTTTTATTATTATTATATATATATACTCTTATTATTATCATTATCATTATCATTATCATTATTATTATTATTATTATTGAGCAATGCTCTTCGATCTCTTCAATGCAGCTGGAAATTATTTTAATGACTTGCACTGCCGGGGTGTATATATGTATATTCATATTTTACAAAGGTGATAATTCTGCAGTAATAATGATCTTTTTAATATATCACTTTATAAAAAGTGAAAGTTTGAAAAAAATCAGAATGAAAAACTGTGAGAGGATAAAAAGAAACTATAGAAATGAGTTCCCTGATTCTGGGAGTCCTGATGGCACAGTGTCAGATTCACACCTGAGGACTCCGAGCCAAATCACTTCAATCAGCTCAGGCTGCAGGAAGCTGATTATTACCCCTCTAACCCTTTCATAATAAAAGCTCCGGATAAATGTGTAGTTTTTTTATTTACATGAAATTTGTATATTATTTATTTTTACAGCAGAACGTAGCATATTAGCATCGTTGCATTTAAGTATATTTATTGAAGCAAATATAGGATTTTTAGCCACAGTTAATTTGCAGATCTGGTCCCTGGTTATGCTTTTAACACACAGTAACAATAATAAATCAATTTCAGATCAATAGCAGAGAAAGTAAAATAAAATTGTCTCTTTGACTTTAATGAATTTCCTCTTGTTAAATAATTTTTGTGTTTTTGGAATAATGTTTAACGTTTGTCGCAAATAAAGTAAGATTCTCCTTTTGCTCATTACATAAGCACACTTATTGCTGTTTTTGCAAACTAAATGTCTGAAGCTGATTTCATCATCCTCAAGCAAACAAAGCTGCTAAAATGCTGGAACTCGCTGATTCAATTAATAGCTAAAATAGCTTAATTATTCATTAAGTCTAATATATATTTATTCTGATTTTAGTCAGTCTATTTTTGAAGATCTGTTCCAAATATCAGCATAAAGCCTGACTTTAATTCAATATTTCCTCCATGATGTTTGAGAGAAAAACAGAGAGCGAGAGAAAAAAAGGGAAAAAAGAGTAACGTGGGTTTGTGGGTAATGCCGCCGCCACCACTGCAGAGGCAGCGGTGACAGGAAGGAGCTTCATCTTTACACACACGCAGAGGAAAATGCAATTTGCGGTGCTAAAGTCCGCTGCGGATGCTCCTCACGCTTCCGGTTCCATTATTTTCTCACCTTGAGCCTGTAGCGTCACATCACAACAGCCGAGTTTCTGTCCAATAAAACTCCAGCCGGAGTTTGTGGGGCCTGCTGCGGCCTGTAATCGGAGCCGTTTGAGTAAAGATGACGTTTCCTCTGTGAGTGCAGAAATGTCAGGTGTCACTCTGTGTGGAACTCCATGAATTAATCATGTTCCCCTCAGCTCAGTGTAAAGGATGCACGTGCGCGCAGAGCGACGGCCGGGCGGTGGAAAAACATTGAGTGTTAGTCAGTGCCGACGTGGACGTGCGGGAGTTGTTTCAGAGAATTTGAAATCTTTGAGAGTTTATTGGCTGTCATGTTTCCGTCTGTGATGACTTTAAAGAGGAAAAGAACATGTGATCCGTCTCGAGTGTTTCAGTCTCGGGGGGTTTGGGTAAAGATGTTGTGTGTGTGTGTGTGTGTGTGTGTGTGTGCACCGCAGCAACCAAACAAATGATTTCTTCTTTGAGTGTGGAAATGTCGGGTGTCACTGTGTGTGTGTGTGTGTGTGTGTGTGTGTGTGTGTATGTGGTAACAGATGTCCACCCAGTGGCTGCTGGGAAGCCACTTCACTTTCTACATGTGCTAAGTGACAGTGATGGACAGCAGGTAGTCCTTTTAATAATTCAATATCTTTTAATCCTCCTGCTCTCTCCCCGTATCCGTCTCGCTGTCAGAAGCCAAATAACGCTACTGACAAGGAGATGATTGCACCAAAAAAACAAATTTGATGTGGAGAAAATGTGAAAAACACGTTTGATTTTTTCCCTCACGTCCTTTAATAAATTGTATTGTTTGATTTGATAATCTCACAAAGCAGAAACAGAAACAAACCCCGGTTTTCTTCGTGTGCTCGCTGCCCTCACTCCGTTTTCAAAAAGAGCAATCAGAAAAGGTGGAGGCAGAGAGAATGAGGCAGATCCAGTCGGTCGACCAGAGACGCAGACATTTCCCAACACCAGGACGCGGGTAAGTGAGCCTCAACTGACCAGAAATGATTTGCCTCTGTCTGTTAGACACGTAATGGAGTCATTTAACTAGTCAAATTAGGAGCCAGCGAGATGCCGCATGCTTCATTACGGGGTTCCAGTGGGCGCCGCTCTGCATTTACGTCAGGAACCATTTCGGGCCAAATGAATGTTTTTATTGTTGTGTGCAAGTAAAAAAATAAAAACACACTCTCACATGTATGTGGACGTCCCCGAGCACACGAGCTCCGACGGCGCCGCAGCAGCACGCTCGCACGGCTGACGGATCAGCACCATCTAGAGGTCAAATGGTGACACTGCCCCCCCTCGGTGAGCAGGAGGAGGAGAAAGCTCCTCCACGGCTGACGAATGTTGGGAAAGAGGCCATTCGCCGCCGCTGAACCAGGTGACCACGGAAGCAGAAAGCATCCGCCGGAAGGAGGAGGTCAGATTAACGAGGAGGCCTGACAGCAGAGCGGAGCACAGACCTCTGGGAGCTCGAGTCCAGCCTCTGAGGCCAGAGGGCCGCTTCACATATCCCTCAGACTGTGTGGCCGGCGTGCTGCCTTCAAGGGTCCGAGCAGGATTCGGTTCACTCAGCCGCAACTCGGCTTCACATTCCCGCAGATTACAGCTGCAGTGTTCAAAGATGACTGACAGCCAATGATATTTATGCTCAAGCACGTGTGTGTGATGAGACACTCGCGCACACACACACTCCCTGTCAGTAACTGTTGTTCTTGACATTCTGTCGATATTATCGTGTCCAAAACCAGCAGTGTGTTTGACGGGGCGGATGACTCACACACACACACACACACACACACACACACACACACTCAGACACACACTCTCTCACACACACACATACACACACACTCAGACACACTCTCACACTGTCTCTCACACACACACCCTCACACACACACACTCACACACACACTCACACACACTCTCACACACACACCTACACACACACTCTCACACACACACACACTCTCACACACACTCAGACACACTCAGACACACACACACACACCCACACACACACACCCTCACACACACTCACACACACACTCTCACACACACTCTCACACACACGCAGACACACTCTCACACACACTCTCACACACACTCACACACAGTCTCACACACTCTCACACACTCTCACACACACTCAGACACACTCTCACACACACACCTACACACACACAGTCTCACACACCCTCACACACACACTCTCACACACACGCAGACACACACTCTACACACACACACACACTCAGACACACTCTCACACACCTACATACACTCTCACACACACTCAGACACACTCTCACACACACTCAGACACACCCTCACACAGACACACACACACTCAGACACACTCTCACAC